>VIAB01001671.1:175666-188162 GCA_009801035.1 Oophaga pumilio | reverse complement strand
CCTGACATTGAGTGCTGCTGCTCAGCTTACTTGTAACCAGAATCGCCCGTCTTTCTCCTGTTCTGTAGTCACTAATATAACACCCTGAATGAAATCTTACACAACTAATTAAAGGGGTTGCCTGGTTAAAAAAAAATATGAAGGGGGCTGGCTCCTTGGCTCAGTTTAGTCCATCTAATCTCTCGTCATTTGGCAAAAGCTGAGAAGAGCTACAAAAATCATCTCTTGCTCTGGAGGACCTATCACATCAATGCGGTGTATGAATAGCTGAATAACTTCAATGACCGCCGTGTAATACCTCATTTGTCCTGTGGAGGTGCTGCAGGGAAAATAAACACTTGCTGCTTATTACATTTTTTTTTTGGGATATTCTGTGATCAGAAAAGATTGACCAAACCAGACCACCCCTTCAATTCCTGTCTCTCTGTCACAGCCACAGACCAGCAAAGATTTCATCTACAGCAGCACAGATTGTCCAGATGTTCCTGACATGTATATGTAAATAATGTAATAAATAAAAAATTAGGATAATTCTGGAGCAATTTTAAGCTGTTCCTCTGTTATCTGTCTTGAAATTCATGAATAAATAGACAATTGTCCGTCTCCCTATCAATTGGGTCTGCACCGTCAATCACCGGAGCATGCAGACACTTCCAATTATCCGTCACACATTTCCAGGAGGAATAACAGAGGAACGTCATAATTCAGAATTGTTCCAAAATTATTATTTTTTTTAAATGGGAAATGTATAACAGACATGTCAGGGGTGTTTAAAGGTTTATTAAGTTGCAAATGTAATCACGTACCTGGGAAGTAGGAGAGAAGACGTGTTCTGCAGGCTGGAGCTCGGTGTAAACACTTTTTCAAGGTCACCTAAAAAAGTCTTGGGCCAAAACACAAGGCTCATGACTATTATACCACAGGGCACATATCAATGTCACTGATCTGCAGGCGGCCAATTAATGCTGGACACTAGCCAACCTGAAGCAGAGCAGAGGGCAAATGGCCTCATGTAATTAAACCAGTGCAGATGAAACACAAAGAAGTTTCAAGGGCGTGTTTACTTTTACAACTATTCCTCCTATGCTTCTAAACAAAAATGAATCGACTTTCCAAATCGTCTTTATTAAAAATAATCAACTGTTTTGTGTGTGTAGCTCCTATGCAGACCAATGTATCTGCATGGATACAACAAGCACACTTTGTGTGGGCTCCATTCTCTCTGCCCTGGGTTGTGGTCAGAAAACAATGAGGCAGATGCATCTGCCGGATCAGACTACACTTTGTTTGTAGTCTGTTGCCTTGGAGACACATCGATCTGCAAAGGAGCTGTAGACTCAAAATGGCAGGGGATCTTTCATAAAAACTGTTTGCAAAATCTGATTTTTATGTTCGTGTCTCCTCCTAATTTCCATGAGGTTTTGTCACATAAACTTTGTTTTTGGAGTCAAATCATGGTGAATTGGGCTGGGTGTATGCAAAAAAACCCTCAACGTTAACACATAAAGTTGTAAGGCGGCGCATTTACACATTTCACAGTCAATCACTGAATAGAACCGCCCACTGGACTCCAAAGCGAGGATAGAAATAAATAAAAAGCTAGTTGTACAGAATATTTTCTCTATAAAGGTACCGTATATATCAATCTTCTTCACCCGCAGATCAGACTGCACACATAATGTGAACTGTTCCCTATAAATAATAATATTCTGGCTACCTGCAGCTACCACTAGGGGGAGCTCACAGCAAAGGCATGTGAATAATGAGTTCACATCCCCCTGGTGGCCACAGAGAAAATTGCAGCCCTATAACTTAGACATCCCAGTAAGCTATAGAGATACATCACCAGTATGAATTATTGTGCGCAGCCCACGGTGTTCAATCATCATTTCTATCCTTCTTCCAGATGGCACGGTCTATCTCTTCGTGGTGAATCATCCTCATTTAAAGTCCACTATTGAGATATTTAGATTCGTACAGGAAGAAAATTCTCTTATCCATCTGAAAACAGTGAGACATGAACTTCTCAACAGGTACAGAAACAGCTGAAAAGACCGTTCAGCGCAGAAAAAATGTGTGTAATCGTTGTTGAGATCGGGAGGTTTCGAAAAGTGGAGTAGGAAGCGACATCAAATTTTTGTCCTGCCTCTTTAATTCCGATCACACCCCGAACCTACAACATTGGATCACAAGTAGTGCGTGTGACCTCCTTACACACACCCAAAATGTATACAGACCCCTAAAATCAAAACGGACCCCAAACCAGACCCCTAAAATCAAAACAGACCCCAAACCAGACCCCTAAAATCAAAACAGACCCCAAACCAGATGCCTAAGCAAATATAGACCCCAAACAGGACCCCTAAAATCAAAATAGATCCCTGACCAGATGCCTAAACAAATACAGATCCCAAATCAGGCCCCTTAAATTAACACAAAACCCCTGAACAAATAAAGACCCGTTAAATGAATACTGACCCCAAACCAGACCCCGAAATTAATACAGACCAGAAATCAATTCATGGTATTTTATGGAAAAGTGAACTGACTTGACATCTGCATGTCAATATTGCTGTTAAAAAAGATATCCAGGATTAACACAAAAAAATTATCTTTTCCTAAACAGCGCCACTCTCGTACATAGGCCGTGTCTGGTATTGCAGCTCTTCTTCATTCAAGTCAGTGGAGCACAACAAGCAATACCAGACATGGCCTTTTCAACGAGAGTGGTGCTGTTTTGGGAAACCATCCTGGCCATCCCCTGTAACTGTTTTCTACTTTTTCTTTCCTCAGTGTTAATGATATTGTTGCCGTTGGGCCCGGGAGCTTCTACGCCACCACTGATTACTACTTTGACAGCATCTCCATGAAAATTGTGGAACTTGCGATCGGATTGCGATGGACAGGCGTCGTGTATTACAGCCCCGGGGACGTCAGAAAAGTGGTCACAGGATTCTATAGCGGCAATGGAATCGCCATGTCTAATGACAAAAAGTAAGTGGTCTTCACATTGCCGACGGGTCCATGGGGGGCCGGATGAGAGAAAGCATGCAGGCTACGAGGCTGATACTCGCCAAATTCCCAGGGTGGAATACGCCGCAGTCTAGTTTCCTATCCCACTGACCTACATTGAGTTTCAATAAAATTACAAGTGCCCCACCAATAGGGGGCAGTGTTCTGCTACCTCCTATACTTCTTCACTGTTACAAGAGCCGCACCCAAAAAGGAAACTAAAGTTACTTTCAAAATGTGTTATGCGGCGGTTTACACGGCAAAAGGGTCCCATCTAACTGGTCTGTTGGCAACGGCTATGAGGCGTATTAGGATTTTTTTTTATTATTTCATAATTCAGCTTATTTGTTTAAAGTCTTGGGAGTAAAAGGGTTAATGCAAAGCAGTTAAGTACATGCCGTGATGTTTCACTGTGACGTCTGTGTCTTGTTCTAGATTTATCTATGCTGCCGATGTCACAGCTCACACCATTAATGTCTACAAGAAAAATAAAGATTGGTCCCTCACCCCAATAAAGGTAAAACTATAGCTCTGTCTGTCATATATAGAGATGTATTATCTATCTATGTATCATCTATCTATCTATTATCTATCATCTATCAATCAATCATCTATTTATCTATCTATCTATTATCTATCTATTTTATTTTCAATCTGTTATCTATCTATCTATCTCTCTATTATCTATCATCTATCAGTCATCTATCTATCATCTATTATCTCTCTATTATCTATCTATCTATTTATCTATCTATCTATTGACAGAGCAGTGGCTTCTTCTCCTCTCTGCTCTGTTGACAGGGCGTTACTGCTGATGTCATGCTGATTGACAGCTGGTTCCCGCTGCCTACCTGCGGGGAGCTGGCTATCAATCAACATGATGTCTGCAGTCAAATCACAGGCAGGAGCATCCAATGACCACTGTGCAGGCACCTGGTAGAACAGGCAGGTAGTTGTCTCTGTTAGCAATTACCTGCCTATTAGTGTTTACGCTCATAGTAAACAAAAAATTAAATAGTGCTGTACAACCGCTTTAATTTGGGTGAGGAACAGTCAAACTCTGCTACAAAGGTGAGGTTTTGGAAGGCAGTTTCATGTCACAGGTTATACACCCTAGAAAGACTGAGCATAGCAACAAGACACAAGGTAGTTATACTGCATCAGCCAGGACTCTCCAAGGAAAGATTTCAAAGCGGACTTAGGTTTCATCATGTGCTATTCAAGCTCTTTTGAAGAAGCCCAATAAATGGACAAAGTTGTGGACTGCAGTCAAAGTGGTCGGCCAAGGAAACTTAGTGCAGTAGATGACAGACACATCATGATTACTTTCCTTTGAAATCGGAAGATATTCAGCAGTGCCATCAACTCAGAACTGGTAGCAACCAGCGAGACCCAGCTACACCCATTAATTGTTCGGAGAAGTCTGGTTAGAAGTTTGTCATGGTCTATGGAGTTTGTGGGATTAGGTAGTTCAGAGGTTAATCTGGACGGCCTCACTCTGGGATTCTGGGAGGCTTCTTATAGCCTCATTGTGTTGTCATTCCCTGTCGCTTATACTCTGACCCTTGGCCGAGTGTGTTTGAACCTGTTGTGCCTGTGCCAGTGCTTTGTGCCTGTGCTACGTTTTGTCTGTCTGGTTCTGATTTGGTTTTGTTCCTGTTTTGAGTTTTGCCTTCCCCCTTTGTACTGTGCTGTCCTCTCCGTGCATGACCCCTTGGCTACGTCCTGACTACCCTCTGCCTGCTGCTTTTGTACTGTGCTGTCCTCTCCATGTATGACCTCTTGGCTACGTCCTGACTATCCGTTCTGTCTATGCCCTTTGGTAACTTTGTCCCGTAGTTACCCTTCTAGGAGTTTTCCCTGAACTCCTAGCTCTCTGGATCTTAGGCCACACCCCCAGCAGTCACGTGCTTCAGGTCCTGTTTGTCTGAAGCACACATCTTCATCGCTGCTGCCCCGCTACACAGGTATCTTTGGGCACAGTGTGTTTTACTCAGGACACGCACACTGGCTCAGTGAGCAAGTGCAGTGCGGTGTTCCAGATAAGTGGTCTGCATGGAAGAATTGTGGCCAAAAAAACAGACCTTCTACTTGGAAACATGGCCAAGCGACAAAACTTTACACAAAAACATAGGAATTGTGGTGCAGACACACGGCAGCAGGTTCTGTGGACTGATGAATTAAAATGTGAAATGTTTGGCTGAAATAAAAGGCAGTTTGTCACCACACGGCTGAGGAACGGCCCGATAATGAGGGTCTGAAGGACGTAGTTGGTGATTTTTGTCCACATAAATGGTGTCTTCACTGCTGAGAAAAACAGACATCATGTAATACCATCAGGGAGGCGTCCAAATTGATTCTGCAGCCGGACAGTGACCCCAAAGATGGCCCAGTTTTGCCGTTCCTCACCTAGATTAAGCCTCCAACACAGATGTTTCAGTGTCAGTTAATAACTGTGTACCAGCCTACATATGGAAATATTAATCATTATCACCTGTTTGGTAGAATTAGTCACTCATACTCCCAACTATAATCCTACAAAATCCCTGACTGAGCACAAGAACCTAGAAGAATTGGTGAAGGCAAAGGGCGGTCACCAAATATTGATGGGACTTAGGCCTCATTCAGACGTCAATTCTTTTCACGTGTGAGAAAAACTGACCGATTTCAGTCGAAGTTTCATCAGAGTTTTATCAGCGTTTGGTCCAAATTTCCCTTTCTTGTATGAAAAAAAAGGTTATTCCACATTCTCCTATCTAAAACTCCTTTTTTTTTTCACGGGCCCATAGACTTGCATTGCTGATTTTGATCTGACTCTCGGCCATTTTGCACGGCCTACTCGGTCAGCAACAAGTCACGGACATGTGAAGAGCCCCATGAACTATTGTAGGTGCGTGAAAACCACAGATAGCGCTCGTACCCAAAAATCGGAACGTCTGATTGAGGCCTTAGATTTCCCTTTTGCATTTTGTTAATTGATAAAAAGAAACTATAATTTTATTTCCACAATTGTCTAATACTTTTGCGCAGTGTTGTATCTCTGCTCATATCTATCCATCTGTCTTCACATTTTTTGTGCATTTTTCTTCTTTTTTGTATACAAGGAGGTAGATCTGGAAACCCTTGTGGACAACCTGTCGGTGGATCCCACCACTGGGGATATATGGACAGGAGCTCATCCAAACGCATTCAAGTTCTTTATGTACAACCCAGAAGATCTCCCCGGCTCGGAGGTCAGTGACGACATGCACGGATCATTCACTGGTGGTCACCGGAGGGGAAGTCAGGCAGTTGCTAAGCAACATGATTGTCCACGGCCTATTTATATGCCATGGAAGGGGCAGCACAATCCTTGCCGGCAGAGAGATTTCACAGGAGGCGGGAAGCAAAGGCCCCAACTGTAGCTTAGATAAGCACCCCACTGATATTTCAGTAACGTAGCCCCCAAGACGATGGTCATACATATATTAAAAGCACAGCATAAAGGCAGTACAAGTACCCCCTAAAGACGGCCTTTCTTGCCCATAGCAACCACAGTTCAGCTTTCATTTTTCCAAAGCTTCAGAAATCAATGCTGCATGGTGATTGGTTGCTACGGGCAACAAAGACAGACAGTTTTGATAAATCTTCCTCGGGGGTCTTTCCTATGGGGTTCATGGACCACAATGTGAATGCAAAGTGATAGCAAAATTCCCCCATAACAGTAAACAGCACCCTGAAATTATATATGTGCCCCCATAACAGTATATAGTACCTGAAAATATATATGTGCCCCTGTAACAGTATATAGTACCCTCAAAATATATATGTGCCCCATAACAGTATATAGTAGTCTGAAAATATATATGTGCCCCATAACAGTAAATAGTACCCTCAAAATATATATGTGCCCCTATAACAGTATATAGTACTCTGAAAATATATATGTGCCCCTATAACAGCATATAGTACCTGAAAATATATGTGCCCCCATAACCAGTATCCTAATTAAAAAATGCCCCATAACAGAAAACAGTACCCTCATAATAAATACGTGCCCCATACCCGTACACAGTACCCTTAAAATAATGATGATATAAAAGTATATTGTACTCTCAAAATAAAGGCCCCCATAAATCTACATAGTACCCTTAAAATATAAATGAGCCCCATAGCAGTAACCTCCTAATAAAAAGAGTCCCCATATCAGTACACAGTACCCTCATAATTAAAGAAAACAATACGCAGACAATAAAAGTGTTCCCGATATCAGTACCCAGTGCGCTCATGACAGAAGCAGACACAATGCCCCATAGCACAACAGGCCGTGCCCCCAAACAGACCCGGACACAGTGCCCTCATTAGAAGACATAGCTCAGTATCTGAGTACAGGTAGATCCATCGCCCCAAAACTGAATCTCACCCAGTGCCCTATTACAGAACCGAGCCCCCAATACGGTGCCTTATAACAAAGCTAGCCATGCAGCCGCCTAATAGAATGGGATATGGTGCCCGATAACGCCCCAGACACAATGCCCCCATTATATAACCAACCACAGGGCCCCCTAGAGTTAGCCATGGAGCTCCCACCCAACATGCAGTTATCCACAGAGCCCAATATCATAGCAGATCCAGCCATGACACCCGAATAATAGTGACAACCATTTAGCACTGAGAATAGCCCTGCCGAGTGCTGCCCCCTAGCTGCGGTGCAGGAGCCATTCTACACTCTATGGTCAGGATACAAGAATCTGGCCCATCAATAGATACCTGCTTCCTCTTCGGGGGCCACCGCACACGTGACCTACATGTGGCCTCCATTCCTCTTTTTACTTTTTAATTCTTGTCACTTATGTTTCATTCCTTTGTTCTCCACATCAGGTCTTCCGTGTCCAGAATATTCACTCAGATAACCCCGTCATCACCAAAGTCTATGCGAACAATGGCTCGGTGATCCAGGGGTCATCCTGTGCGTCCGTATATGAAGGGAAGCTCCTGGTGGGCACGGTATACCATCGAGCCCTGTTCTGTCAGCTGCAGTAACCTTCCTAACCTTGTGAAGGACGAAATGCCGCAAATGCTGTGAATCTTTTTTACTAAATATAAACCGAAATAAAAACTCCATTTAACAAAAAGAATCTTTTGAGTAAATTTGGGTAAAAAAAAAAATGTCTAAATGGTTTCCAAACCCCCCCAAAAATTTGACCCCCTCTCATGGTTTTGATTGATGCCACCATACTTGGGCAAGTTCACGTTAGCCAAAGAGAACGATGGCACCACCTGATTTGTGTCTTTTTGGTTTATGTGCCATGGGGATATCTATGAATAACCATTGGCAGAGGTGGTCGACCGTAGATTACTTAATCCTATAGGTCTTGTAGGGAACCATAGGGGGCTCCACCAAAAATGATTGTATATTGTACGGTTATACGAATTGTAAAAAGTGGCACAAGTGGGATTTGACATTTTTTTGGCCTGATGCCACCACTATGGGGATCTCAATACATATGGCTTTAATATAGTTGTTTACCTATATATAGGTGTTGTCCAGAGCTTTATATTGAAGACGTATTCTTGGGTCATCAATATGAGATGGGTTGAGGTGCGACACCTGGAACCCCCGGCCATCAATCAGCTGTTTTTGGTGTTGGTGGCAGCCAAAAGTGATCAACTGCAGAGCGTAACTAGACCGCTCTGTCCGCTGTATAATGGTTGCGGCCGAGTACCCTGCTGTGACCGCAGAGCTATGCCGATCCGCTCAGCTGAGCACTTCGCTGAGAACAGCTGACCAGTGTCTGTGCCGAGTGTTGGCACCAATCTGTTTGATATTGATGACCTTTATCCTAAAGATAGGCCATCAATTTAAAATCCTGGACAACCCCTTTAATCTCCAGTAGCTTACTGTGCTTGCCATTCAATTGACTTTTCAGAAGAAGCTGTAATGACAAATAACACTATTTCTGGCCATTATAAGACTTTTCACCAGTCTTCCTCTCTATAACTAATTTTCAGTTCTCTCTGAGCTAGTGGGTTGAGGACTCACTCGCTGCTATGATGTCTCTCATACACAGTGCAAAAAGACATAAGGGATTCCTGCTCTCCTGTCTTTATGTAGCACCTGCTCAGAAGCAGCAAACAGGACATTATACCTTAGTAATGAGCAGTGTAGCTGTGAATCCAACACTGGGCTTAGATAAGCAGAAGAAAGCAGCAGCACCGCTTAAGTATGTCTGTGCCTCTGCTCACCTGCCATAGCCTTCAAGAGGCAGCTGTAATCTGATCTCTAAATGAGCTGGCAGTCGTTCTTACTGTATTTTGACCAATACTATTATTATGCTTTGCTTTTATGCACTTTATATTATTATCATTTATTATTTTAGCGCCATTTGTTCCATGGCGCTTTTCATGTGAAAAGGGGTATACATAAAAAAGCAGTAAAGTAATCGTAAACACTACAAGTCACGACTGGTACAGGAGGAGAGAGGACCCTGCCCGCGAGGGTTCACAATCTATGTATATTAATTCACAATATTCTTAATTAGTTATTTTATTGTACTTCACCACAACAGTCAGCCTTAATATCAAATAATTATATATTTTGGGGTACTTGCACTTCAACAGTAAACTATAATACCACATATTTGTCATTAACCTAATACTACACTCCAGTATTACCAGAGTAGTTTTGCACATTATTTGGACATTTCATTGCTCAGATCCTAGTATGGATTGTTATTATTGTGCCCTTATTACATTTTTGACTATATATGTTGCAGTGCATCCCTTATAATACAGTGCCCTTACCTGTTCTGTACCTATGCACATGTGTGGTCTGCGGGTTTCCATAAGTTCCATGTTGATGGGCTCAGCATCTCTGTCAACTTGGCGGGACAGACTCACATATGCGCCACATGCATGTCCCTTTTACTTCCGGAGCCTGTGCCGGGCACGCATACGCTGCAAAGTCCACATGTAAGTATTGTACACTGGGCTGATTTTTTATTGGATTTAAAACCAGCAACGTTCCCATGCCCCCCGAAGAAGCTGGGCGAAACGCGCGTCGGGGCGTAGTGCTACATTCATTCCCCTACTAAGGTTTGGCATCCTTTTATAGGCAGGTACTGTATACTTTGCTTAATTAACTTATTTTTACAATATACTGAGATCATGTCCGTTAGGTTTGGTTGCAGGATTTATAGGCTGCTATTACTATATGAATTGCCTCCTTAGTGCAACACTATAGATATATTCCTATCATTTGCATTACATAGCATTATCCGCCCCGTCCCTTTTCTTTCAGCACCTTATAAGAGCAGGATTTATATTTATCTATCCTGACTCCATCTATGTTTCTTCATACATGCATTTCTTTCCTTGCAAGATGGAGTCTATTATCAGATAAGGGGGTCTTTGTCTAACAGAGAAAACATAGGAAAGTGGGAGAAACTAAACTAAGTGAGAGATAAACCTACACTCTTCTCATGGGTGTAGACAGTGTTACATTTAGCCAATGTATGCTAATGCCAGCACATGTTTAGAGATAAGCTCAGCCAATTATATTGCTGCAATGAATGTCCAAGAAATGTCTATGTATACGAGTGACTGATGATGTAATAGAGATCTGCTTTGATGCTCAGTGTATCAGCGTGGCTCTTCCGTGCACGCATTTGAATTTTACAATTAAATTTGGAGCAGGCACGTTTCAGAACGTCCCACAATTATGTGGCGACGACAACCTTTTCATTTTTAATATGTATTACTTAATAACATTTATTTCTTTTATGAAGCCTAAGAATTCACTTCTCTTTTGTTACTGAGCCACAGGAGCGCTTAGTTCATGATTATACTCCGATATGGAGTTTAGCAGATTTTCAGAGTTAATGGTGAGTTCAGGTGGAAGTGACAAAGTGGAGAAACAAGTTTTTTCCCTGAGAACACATATCTTGTACTATGGATTTATGCAGAGGGCGTTGGAATGAGACCGACCATTGAAGTATTTGTGATGTGAGTGCCCTCTGGTGGTAGATAAACACTATTTGTTGGGAGGCTGAAGTATTTAATTTTTGATACAATTATCATGGTCTCCCCTAATATATCACACTTCGTTAATTTGAACCTCCTGGACATTTCCTTTAAATAACATTAAAAACAATGTAACACAAGATCCGGGCTGTTCCATCCTTGGAGAAGCCGTACTCCCTGACGTGACGTGCTGGATTTCGCTAACAGATCGGTTTTGTATCTAGAAGACATCCGTGACAAGAAATACCGTCTGCATGTTAGACGTTGCATTTGGACGTGTCTTAGAAGTCAGTTTCCTACATGAGGCGTTTAGAAGACATAAAACCATATTCAATACAAAACCATAAAGGGAAATGGAAAACCGCAAAATGGAGCAAGAAGCACAAGTTCACTTATGGGCAAACGTCTCCTCTACATGACAGAACTTCCTCCTTGTATTATCAGTGATCCGGGGAATAGAGAACGTTACCGGGAGCTGCGCTAGTGCTGTCGCAGAGTATGGGGGGCACGTGTAGAGGATAGACCCCCGGCTGAGACGAGTGTAGGGGTGTAGGGAGTACGTTACAATGGCACTCGATAGAGAACACTATATTAGTGTATTCCTGGCCTTAGATGCTAGAAGTGTAATAAGAAATGTTAGTATTGCCCTTATAAATGATTTAGGCACTGATAGTACTACCTCCAGGTCTCTCTTTGTAAATCATTTAAACACTGATAGCATTGTCCCCAAAACTCTCTCTGTAAATGATGTAGGCACAGATAGAGCTGCTGCTTATCTCTCTTTGCAGATGTTGGCACAGATAGTTCTCAATAAAGGGCCCATCTCACATAGCGAGATCGCTACCGAGATCGCTGCTAAACAGTGATCTCAGCAGCGATCTCGCTATGTCTGACACGTACCAGCGATCAGGCCCCTGCTGTGAATCGCTGGTCGTGTCAGAAATGTCAGGACATTTTTTTGATCGCTGGTCTCCCACTGGCAAGCATGCATCACTGCGTGTGACAGCCAGGAGACCAGCGATCTCCTGGTAACCAAGGTAAACATCGGGTTTCCAGGAGCGGGGCTGTGCCTGGAAACCCGACGTGTACCTTGGATACCAGCGCCCTGATGCAGGGAGCTGGTAACCAAGGTACACAGCGGGTAACTAAGCGATGTTACCCGCAGTGTCGCTGTGCTGATCGCTGCCTGAGCTGCCTGTTTGGCAGCTCAGCAGCGATCATGTAGCGATACACCAGCGATCCTGATCGTTGTCGGGATTGCTGGTGTATCGCTATGTGAGACCCAGGCTTAAGTAATGCTGCTACAGATCATATCATCTCCCTGTAAATATAAAGGCACAGATAGTACTGCCTCCTTGTCTCTTTCTTAAAATGATGTAGGTATAGATAATACGGTCTCCTCTCTATAAAAAAAATGTTGGTTCAATAATGCATCCATGTAAAGGTACAGATAGTAGTCTTCCTGTAAGTATAAAGGTACAGA
>VIAB01001671.1:162665-175466 GCA_009801035.1 Oophaga pumilio | reverse complement strand
ACAGATAGTACTGTCTTCCTGTAAATATAAAGGTACAGATAGTAGTCTTCCTGTAATTATAAAGGTACAGATAGTACTGCCTCCATGTATATTTCTTAAAATGATGTAGATATAGATAATGCTGTCTCCTCTCTGTAAAAAGGTTAGTACAATAGTACTGCTTTCATGTAAATGTACAGATACTGCTGCTTTCCTGTCTCTCTCTTTAAATGATGCAGGTACAGATAATGCTGCTTCCTTCTCTCTATAAGTAATGTTGGTACAGACAGTACTGCCTCCCTGTAAAAATAAAGGTGCAGATAATACTGCCTTCCTGTTTCTTTCTCTAAATGATGTAGGTAGTTAATGCTGCTTCCTTTCTGTAAGAAATATTGGTACAGATAGTACTACTTCCTTGTCTTTTTCTGCACAAGCTGTAGGTACAGATATTGCTGCCTCCTCTTAAAAAAAAGATAGTTACAGATAATAGAGACGTATGGTTTCTCCATGTGAACAATGTAGGCACAGACTTGCCATCTCTCGTAGTAAATGATGCAAGCACAGATAGTACTGCATCTCTCGTAGTAAATTATGTAAGCACAGATAGTACAGCTCAACTATGAAAATTTCCTTTGATGAAATGGCAGTAAATCAAATGTCATGTTTTATGTGGTTCCTGTGAACATAAATAATTTTGAGGATTTTGTGGGTTGTAGTACATAAAGTTTATAAGGCAGCAATAATATAGATAAAACACTAATATACACTGCGTCTTTATAATATCGTCTTTTATACACTGGAAACTTTTGCGCTTTTCACCAAAATCCAATAATTCTTCTTTTGCCCCTAAAATCCTCTTTTGGAGCTTCATATAAAATGATTTCTAATATCAGATGATGATGATTGTGTGTGCTGATCTTCCTACAGAGCACCTTGTCATAACGCGACCCGAGCAGATCTGTCAATCACGCCGTCATCCCGCCCACAGCACAGCATGCCAAAATAATTATCATAATCAATAAAAGATAAAAATGACAGCTTTTTCTGTATTTTTTTTATTATTGCATTTATTTTCTAACAATAATTATATCCATTGACAAGAGGTTTGCTTACATTGACAAATGGCATTTTATCACAGGCATTGGAAGGCCTAAGCCACACTGGCAATGTGAGAATAATGGTCTCATATTTTACAGTTAACAGAGAGGGGTCCTTGTGTAGGACCTTCATGAATTAACCAGTTGTGCAGCTATCAGGTGCATCTCTTTCTCTGGAGGACTTGGAGTCTTCATGAATTAAAATTGTTTTTTGTGCAATACTTCGGTTCTCCTGTGGGAGTGCTGCAGGGAAAGTGAGCACTTGCTGTCAGATTTCACATGAGATCACACCTGATCAATGGAGGATATCCTGTGATCAGCCTATAACAAAAAGGATCATTCAAACCAAAATCTTTTTGGTTTTCACATCACACTATTAATTATCACCTGTGTAGCCTAGGCCAAAGAGTAGTCAGAGTGCAGCAGATGGCTGATCATTGAAGGCTAGCAAAAATTAGAGCAAATCAAAAGAATGGGTCCGGACGATACACAAAAATACCAATAAAAACAGCACCGGAAGCAGGCACAAATAAAATAACACTAATTTGGACGGGTTCATGTCATGCAAAATAAAATATACCAATACCCAGAATCACCAGCACTTGTAAGCAGCTGTGAAAAATAAAAATAAAAATAAGACTTTTTACTGGTTATACTGGGGCAGATTGTGGTTGTGGCAATGCAGGGTTTTCATGTGATGTCCCCGGTTGCTAGAGATGGGATTGGCGGGGCTTTCAAGAATGTTTCTTCAGCGTTTTATGTGCAAGGGAGAAAAAGTGACCACCATCTTTAGACTTTAAGAAAATTAAAATTTTTCAAGAAAAAAAAAAATTACAGACGGCACAACAGTATACTAGACAGTCTGGTGGACGGATGACCACATTCACATGGAGCAAGGTTTAAAAGATTGTGTAGGATTAGAAAAACATGGCTGCTTTCTTCCAGAAACCGCGTCTCACCGCCGAGCTGAAGTGAACGAGGCTGAGCTGCAGTACCACACACATCCTGTGGACACGTGTGGCACTGTTTCTGGAAGAATGCAGCCATATTTTTCTAATCATGGATAACTGTGGGTTAAAAGTATTTTGTGAAATATAATTTGCATATTGGGTCGTGGCTTAAATAAAAGGGGAAATATGAGATTTGAAAAAATAAGTCTGCCATGAAAGTTCACCATTCATGCTCATAGGTCGTGTCTCAGCCCCGCTGAGTTCAAGTTCAATAATCCTTTATGATACTACGCCTGTCACATACTATCATCTTCTCACTAACATCATCCCAGGAGTGCACAAGTCACTGTCTCCTCCCAAAGTCAGCACATTCCTCTTCTGCTGCTGGCATCTTTCCCATGATTTGATTGCCTAAAGAGGGTTCTATTCCCACTCTTCACTACGATCAGTGAATGGCTACAGAGGATTCCTTTCCCGCCCACTTCCACTGTGATCTTCGCTACGATCAGTGATTGGCTAACTAGTTGAACATGACACCTAGAATTGGACTCCACGATCTCTAGATCTCCTG
Organism: Oophaga pumilio; assembly: GCA_009801035.1. Classification (NCBI taxonomy): domain Eukaryota; kingdom Metazoa; phylum Chordata; class Amphibia; order Anura; family Dendrobatidae; genus Oophaga; species Oophaga pumilio. The sequence continues at coordinate 172,869 of VIAB01001671.1, read as the reverse complement.
CAACCAATTTATGCCTCGGCAGCCGAAAAGATTGAGGATGAGTTTCTATGAGTGTATGTAGGAGACATGGATGAGATTTGTTTAGCAACGAATCCCTGATAAATAGTTTGTAGATCACATAATTTAGTGATCTGATTAACTATTAGAGGGCTCCTATCACAGGTAGCAGCTTTTCAGCTGGTGTGTGGCCTCCATACTACCAAGCACATGCAGACAGATGGTCCTTATATATATTAACATGGCGCCATATGGCAATTTCGCCTGGAACCTCCAGTTTCAATCACCGTTATACACTGGTCTAGATACAAAGCCTAACATAAATGTAAATGTCATTGTGAAGTTTATCTATGGGGTTTCTTCCATAACTTTAACACTAAATCACTATGCTTAAGATGAGCCAGTTTGTTCTGTAGGGATCCATCCTATGGGATACATCTTGATATAGGTCATGTCCTCGTCATTGTTTTTACAGGCCTAAAACTGCTCCTTATACTGTTTGGATCACCAAAAGTCCTATCCTAAGGTCATTAATGCTAAAGGACAGGAGAACTCACTTAAAGAGGTTCTCTGGGAAAAACAAAAAATAAATTAAGGACATATATTTAAGAGTAATTTCCTAAATACCTTTAATTGCAAATTGTTATGTCTAGGCAGGAAATCACTGTGGAAATAAAATAGACTCCATCCTGTTACACTGACTGAAACCTGCCCTAACATGGTAATAGAACAGATGCATGTGAAGTAGGAAGAGGCTGCTCACACTACTATCCTGCTGTCCACCCTATCTCATCTAATTCTGGAGACACCAGCAATTTGGAGGTAAGAAGAGTCTGCTCACACTGCTGTCCTGCTGTCCACCCTGTCTCTCTCATCTAATTCTGGAGACACCAGCAATTTGGAGGTAAGAAGAGGCTGCTCACACTGCTGTCCTGCTGTCCACCCTGTCTCTCTCATCTAATTCTGGAGACACCAGCAATTTGGAGGTAAGAAGAGGCTGCTCACACTGCTGTCCTGCTGTCCACCCTGTCTCTCTCATCTAATTCTGGAGACACCAGCAATTTGGAGGCAAGAAGAGGCTGCTCACACTGCTGTCCTGCTATCTCCCCTGTCTATTTGATCAAATTCTGGGGATACCAGGGGTGCTGAGGTAAGAAGAGGCTCCTCACACTGCTGTCCATCATGCATTTATGATCTAATACTGGAGATACCAGAGGTGATGAGGTAAGAAGAGGTTGCTCACACTGTTGTCCACCCTGTCTATCTGATCTAAAAGCAGGAGATACCAGAGGTGATCATGTAAGAAGAGGCTGCTCACACTGCTGAATGCTGGGAGGCAGCAGGGATTTGTACTCCAGGTCACAGCAGCAGAGCTTCCTACTGCACATGCTCACAAGCTCCTCTCCTAGTAACTAGTGATGAACGAGTATGCTCGTTGCTCGGGTTTTCCAGAGCACGCTCGGGTGATCTCCGAGTATTTGGGCGTGCTCGGAGATTTAGTTTCTGTTGACACAGCTGCATGATTTGCGGCTGCTAGACAGCCTGAATACATATGGGGATTCCCTAACGAACAGTCAACCCTCACATATATTCAGGCTGTCTAGCAGCCGCAAATCATGCAGCTACAGCAACAGAAACTTAATCTCCGAGCATGCCCAAATACTCGGAGATCATCCGAGCAACGAGCATACTCGCTCATCACTACAAGTAACATTCTAGTTTCAGTGTTACTAGACCACGGCCATCTTAATGTACTTTAGTCATTACCTCCCTATACATAACAATCATGATTTGCTAATTAAAGCTAATTATGAATTCATTCGAAACTAAATTTTATTTCTTTTTTTGCACACTCGGAGAACCCTTTTCTGCAATGTTTTGTAATGTCCGTGTTTCACAGTCTTGTTCGTTTTATATTGTATTACCAATGAATATAAACACCTCGATTCCAAACAAATACCCTTAGGGATAATAATATACAATTATCAAAAATATTCACAAGTTTGTACAATCATCAAAAAATGTCAGTGTTCACAAACCGAGGCAACATATCTCATAACTCATAAAACACAACAAAAATTCCCCACCCCAAATAATAACGGTTCAGCCACAGCTGGGAGGGAACTTAACTTAAAGTTTTTTATCTGGGAGAACGTACACAGCAGCAAAGGTCAGAGGCCGCTGGCTCGGAGCTAAGGTTGGGACAGATTTTGGGGTGTTTGAGGAGCAAGTTCTCTTCCTGGCTGTGTGGTCCAGGAACGGATTGGTGACCTCTGACGTTGTTCTATATTCTACTCTTCATCATCATCATCCTGTTTTTCTAAAGACATGGAAGAATTTCTTACAAAAGTACAAACTTCTTGCATTTCTATGTTATTTGCTTCGGGCAGAATAACTACTGGTGACCCCACATATTTAGTCTATTACATGTATGGCGAGAGTAGTCATCATACTGGAAGAAATAGGGTGAAGAAGGGAGGAGTGCAAAATGCAACTACGCAGGGTACAAGGTATTTTATTGGTATTCAATTCCAGAATAAAATTTTTCAAGTGGAGTTAATTTTTAAAAGACATGGTCAGCTTTGGGGATTTATATAATTTTTTTATTTATTGCATGTATTTTAGGCTAAAAATTATTTTCTTCCGTTGGGTTTTATTAAAAATGTTGCACCATTTGTCCTGTTGAGTTATTGCGCAGACCTGGAGATAAAGTGCATTGCCAAGCTGCCGTCCACCCTGTATGTTTGATTTGATATTGGAGACTGCAAGGTTTCTGAGGTGAGAAGAGGCTGCTCACACAGCTGTCCACCATATCTATCTGATGTAACACTGGAAATACCAAGGGTGCTGAAGTGAGAAGACACTGCTTACACTGCTGTCCACCATATCTATCTGATCTAATACTAGAGCTACCAAGAGAAGAGGCTGCTCACTCCGCTGTCCACCCTGTCCATCTAATCTACTAGAGCTACCAGGAGTGCCGAGGTAAGACAAGGCTGCTCACACTGCTGTCCACCATATCTATCTGATCTAATACTAGAGCTACCAGAAGAAGAGGCTGCTCACTCCGCTGTCCACCCTGTCCATCTAATCTACTAGAGCTACCAGGAGTGCTGAGGTAAGACAAGGTTGCTCACACTGCTGTCCACCATGTCTATCTGATCTAATATTAGAGCTACCAAGAGAAGAGGCTGCTCACACAGCTGTCCACCATATCTATCTGATGTAACACTGGAAATATCAAGGGTGCTGAGGTGAGAAGACACTGCTCACACTGCTGCCCACCATATCTATCTGATCTAATACTAGAGCTACCAAGAGAAGAGGCTGCTCACTCCGCTGTCCACCCTGTCCATCTAATCTACTAGAGCTACCAGGAGTGCTGAGGTAAGACAAGGTTGCTCACACTGCTGTCCACCATGTCTATCTGATCTAATACTAGAGCTACCAGGAGAAGGCTGCTCACTCAGCTGTCCACCCTGTCTGTCTAATCTAAAACTAGAGCTACCAGGAGTGCTGAGGTAAGACTAGGTTGCTCACACTGCTGTCCACCATGTCTATCTGATCTAATACTAGAGCTACCAAGAGAAGAGGCTGCTCATGCTGCTGTCCACCCTGTCTATCTAATCTAAAACTAGAGCTACCAGGAGTGCTGAGGTAAGACTAGGTAGCTCACACTGCTGTCCACCATGTCTATCTGATCTAATACTAGAGCTAACAGAAGAAGAGGCTGCTCACTCTGCTGTCCACCAAGTCTATCTGATTTAATACTGGGGGGATACCAGGGGTGCTGGGGTAAGAAGAGGCTGCTCACACTTCTGTCCACCCAATCTGATCTAACACTGGAAATACCAAGGGTGCTGAGGTGAGAAGACACTGCTGTTCACCCTGTCCATCTGATCCAATACTAGAGCTACTAGGAGTGCTGAGGTAAGACGAGGCTGCTCACACTGCTGTCCACATTGTCTATCTGATCAAGTACTGGAGAAATCATGGATGCTGAATTAAGAAGAGGCTACTCACACTGCTGTCCACCTTGTCCATCTGATCTAATACTAGGGCTACTAGGAGTGCTGAGGTAAGATGAGGCTGCTCACACTGCTGTCCACACTGTCTATCTGATCTAATACTAGGGCTACTAGGAGTGCTGAGGTACAATGAGGCTGCTCACACTGCTGTCCACACTGTCTATCTGATCTAGTACTGGAGAAACCATGGATGCTGAGTTAAGAAGAGGCTACTTACATTGCAGAATGCGGTGGGGTGGGGTGGGGGCAGGGATTTGTCCACTCTGTCTAGCTGACTTATTTCTGCACCCCTGATATCTCCAGTATTAAGAAAAGGATGGTCACATTGCTGTCTACCTGATCTAATTTTGGGGACCCAAGGAGTGCTGAGGTGAGAAGACGCTGCTCACTCTGCTGTTCACCTTGTCTATCTGATCTAATATTGGGGATACCAGGGGTGCTGAGGTAAGAAGAGGCAGCTCACACAGCTATCCACCCTATCTGATCTAGTACTGTAGATACCATAGATGCTAAGTCAAGAAGAGGCTGCCTGTTATGATTCTGGAGCTACCAGAGGTGCTTAGGTAAGAAGAGACTGCTCACTCTGCTGTTTATCCTTTCTCTCTGATCTAATACTGGGCATACTAGGAGTGTTGAGGTAAGAAGAGGCTGCTCACACTGCTGTCCACCCTGTCGGATCTAATACTAGAGCTACCAAGAGTGCTGAGGTAAGACGAGGCTGTTCACACTGTCTATCTGATCTAGTACTGGAGATACCATGGATGCTGAGTCAAGAAGAGGATGCTCATACTGCTGTCCACCCTGTCTATCTGATCTAATACTGGAGATACCAGGAGTGCTGATGTAGGAAGAGGCTGCTCACACTGCTGTTCACCCTATCTGATCTAATACTGAAGATACCAGGAGTGCTGATGTAGAAAGAGGCTGCTCACACTGCTGTTTACCCTGTCTATCTGACCTAATACTGAAGATATCAGGAGTGCTGATGTAGGAAGAGGCTGCTCACACTGCTGTTCACCGTCTGAATGCTGAGTGGCTGCTGTGACCTGTACTGTCAAGCTCTCCCTTTTAACATTATAGGACAGGTTTCCGTCAATGTAACAATGTAACGGCTATTCTAATGTACTATGGCGTTTACCTTCCTAATTGGCGTAATTTGCTAATTAAAGGTGATTAGGAATTTAATTAAAATTGCATATATTTTCTTTTTTTACTAGTTCAATCGTTAGAGAACACCTTTTAAGCAATATTTTGCAATGTGTTTATCTCCCCTACTCTCTGATATAACTCTTTATTTCCTTGCAATTTTCAGAATGAGTTAACAGAGAATCCGTCAGTAAGCTGGTCCTAAAGGAGTGTTCTTCAACTCTTATCTGTGTTTCTGTGTTAATTGAAGACGACAGACTACATTGGAGTTGATCAAAACTTTGATCTGGTTATAAATTAGCTGAGAGGAGCTCAGAAAAAGACAAGATAAAAGGGCTACAAACACGAGCTCACTGACAGATTCTCACTTAACTCATTCTGCAGCCTGCAAAAGCTAAACTTTGCAAATTTTTTAATAAACCCAATTGCAAAAACTATTTTTAGCCCAAAATAAAAGCATTTAAGTGAAAAAAAATAAAAAAAGCCCCAGAAAGTATATATTCTTTAAGGAAAAACAGATGTGGATGACGTAAATGTGGGTGATGTAAAGAGGTGAGGGATGGCGTTGGCACAATGGGGATCTTTGTGATGTTTTTCTTTTTATCACTGTCGAGCAGTAACGCTAAAGTAACCAACTATTACAAAGCGTCAGCTCACGCCCCATTATGTCCTTCATCCCTCTGTCGTCATCAATGCTCGTTTTAATGGGAGATTTGCACTGCGTATAAACACATCTGCCTGCTGTAAACGCCGTCAATGATATGAACACTTTCTCGGTAGATATAGTTTAATATGTTTGATTGCAACAAAATGAGGTACTGACAAACGCAGGGTGCAATATATTTTCCAGTTTTACTGCATTAAAGAAAATTATATACATATATCCGATAATTCCAGAATACTGCAGAGCGAGCGTGACGATTCACAGATACTGAGAAATGAGGATGGATCACGGTACTCAATGACTAAAGGGGTCTCCCATCCCCTGAAATGACCTCACAGCGCTAAGATCTGCCAACACTTTATGACTGGCGAAGGATCATAACGGTTTCTCATCCGCGGGATTCACAGTAGCCAGACCCCCACTAAATGATCTCATATTTCATAGCGATGTAACATCACTTTATGAGAATATCCCTTTAAGAAGGCCTGTCACTTAATATGGTGGAGGCTGCCACTTTGTTCAGTTTGCTTAAAAGATACACAACCACTAAAGACGGCCACGGACATTAGTTTTGGTTTATGTTTAAAGGTTTCTGCTCAGAGTCTAAAGGCCCAGACAGAACCCAAGGTAAGAAAAGGTAAAAAGGATCCGGAATGTGGAAATTCTGTGAAGATTTCATCCCCTTAAGGACACGGCCAAGTTTCAGTTTTGCACTTTCGCTTTTTGCTCTCTTTATTTTTTTATAAATACATAACTATTTTTTATTTGCTAGAAGAATTTTAGTCTTTAATGATACTATAATATAATGTAGAGGAGACCGGGAGAAAAAAAAAAAGTTTTACCATAGTTTTTTTGGGTTTGTTTTGACGGCATTCATTGCGCTGTAAAAATGACCAGCTAAGATGATTCTCAAGGCCAGTACAAACACAGCGATACCAAACAAAGTCCAGAATCTGAAATAGGAGCGGATATAAGAGGTAATAGCCAACATTCCTCAATTTACAAATATCAATTTAACCTACAAGAAGAATCAACAGTTCAGACTCTTGACCAACTGAAGAAAGAAACACAAAAATTCAAAAGTCAACATATAGATAACAGTCTATTCTTCCTGGCTTACTGAAAAAAGAAGTCTGGTTAATTAAGATAAAATGCTGCGTCGTCACAACGGTATGTATATTTTAGTAGTTAAAAGAAATTTAGAACTTTCAAAAATAATATTTTTTTCTTTGTGTCATTTTCTGAGATCTGTAACTTTTTTATTTGTCCGGCAAAACACCTCCGTAGATCAAACTTTTACGGACGCAGTGAAACCAAATACATTTTTCCTTTTTTTTTAATCGGGGAGGGGGGGGGGTAAATGATTCAAATTATTATGTTTTTTAAATTTATTTCTTTTTTAAACTTTTTTTTCACTTTTTGCTTTATTAGACATTTATCTTGTCACTTGAACCTGCAATTGTTTGATTTCTTGCTCTGTATACTATGAACCAATGTATCGCTGTACATAGACTTAATTACAAATTACGCTTTCCAGTATAATCCAGCCTGCGGCCGGGCTTCACAGCAGCACAAACGTGGCAGTGACGGGAGCCTTCAGCCAATCCATTGGCACCCTGCGATCACGTCATGGAACAGTTGCCCAATTGGGGTCGTATGGCAACTGACAGAGGTACTTAAGGGGTTAAACAGCAGTGATCACTGCTGCAGAATTTTGGTCCTAAAAATGACATAGCGATAACAGATAAAATACACGTCTGCACTGTGTATGGGTGAGAGGGCTATCATCCAGCAGGTGCTCACAGACGCCATGACACTTATGATATAGGGATTAATTCCTCGCGGTGGCGGCCAAAGCATTGTGGAATATTTCTAGGACTCCATTAGTTGCGGTTGTCTACTCGGATAACGCTCTAAGCCTTAGAGGAGCGATGACGGCTTCGTCTTAACCCTTGAAGTTGACCAATTTTTGGCAAACGAAACTGATATGATAGCAGAAAGTAAAGCGAAGATGTTAGGAGTTATCCTCCCGCCCCATAACCAGCAGCGCCCGGAGGATTGGACACAGCACAAATCGGACTCTTGTCGTAGAAATGTCCGGCAGTCCCGGAGTTATGGCTCGTGGGGGCTCTGAGCGGGGTCTTCCGATGCGTTCTCCTGCCGAACCCGCTGGAGTTGCTGGTCTTGCTCCTTTTTACGGAGCCGCTCTTTCTGCTTCACCATCTTTTCGTTGGCTTTTCGGACTTTTTCGATTGTTACTTTCATGTCCTTGATTTTTTTTTTAATGATCGTTCTGTCTTGTGCATTTACCCCGAGGGCCTAAAACAAATCAAAGTGGACGGGATGGTTACATCAAAAGTGAGGGGTGCACAACAAGCGCCGAGGGGTCCCATGCGGCCTGTACGGAGGCGGACTAGTCTATGGAGGCAATGTGTGATCTCGTTACTTGAATGGGTGGAGGATTTTTTTTTTTTTAGACAACTTAAATGGGTATTCCGATCTTATACATTTATGGCATAAAATGTTTATTTATGGTCTATGAGACTCACAACTGAGACCCCCATCTATCTCCAGCCCCCTATAACAATGGGCAGAAAATAAATGCAAACTGCAAAGTTCTCTCTCTTGACATCTAAGGGCGTCCCAGACCCAGCGGTGCACGGCTTCCCCCCATATATGCCCCTGACTCTCTTAAAAGTGAACAGAAGGGGCAGAGATGGATACAGCTGAGCTCACTGGCTTGGATAGCTCCCATAGAGGTGAATGGAGAACAAGGACTGAATGTAGCAGTCAGGGGTCGTCTCACCAGGCAGGACTGAGGTCAGAAGACCCTTATTCTGGAGGAGTGGGATAAGCAGTTACATAAAATTTTTTTTAGAATACCCCTTTAAAAGTGCAATCCAAACAAAGCTGCACTTGTGTTATGGCACCTCCAGGCCTGAGGGGGCGCTGCACAATGGGTATTCTCTACAAGAGGGCTCTTTAAGAGTGGTGCATTGTGGCCCTAGTACTAGAAGGCGTTGTGCAGGGTTTATACAGTATATATACGTCGCCTCCACGCGCTTCATTCCTTACCTTCAGCCTCGCACTGTCCAGCTGGAGAAGCTGCTCACCGTTGACATTCTGGGCCGCGAATTCGGAAACGCAGTGATCCAAGTTCAGAGTCGTTAACCAGTTGGTCACTTGCTGCGAGCTCCATTCTAGGGGGGTACGACTTTGCCACTGACTATGTTTTGGAGACTGACTTTCATCTAGAATCTGCAAGAAATGTTTATGGGAGAATTTTTGGTCTATCCGACTATACAATGTCCTGCAGAGGAGAGGTGAATGACGGGAGTGATGATGCTTCCAGTAGCATGTAAAAGTTTGGGCACCCCTGGTCAAAATTACTGTTATTGTGAATAGTTAAGCAAGTTGAAGATGAAATGATCTCTAAAAGGCCTGAAGTTACAGATGACACATTTCCTTTGTATTTTATGCAATATATATACTCGTATATGTCAATTTTTACATTTTACAAATTACAAAAAGGAAAATGGGCCAATGCAAAAGTTTTGGCACCCTTGGGGATGTGTGTGTGGTCAGATAAGTTTGACCAAAGTTTCAGACCTTAATTAGCTTGTTAGGGTTATGGCTTGATCACTATCATCGTCAGGAAAGGCCGGGTGATGCTAATTTCCCAGCTTTATAAAACCCAACCTCCCCTAACCTTGTGCCAAAAAACAGCAGCCGTGGGTTCTTCTAAGCAGCTACCGAGCACTCTGATAATGGTGGAGTCTCACAAAGCAGGAGAAGGCTATAAGATAGCAAAGTGTTTTCAAATTGCTCTTTCCCCAGTTGGAAATGTAATTAAGAAATGGCAGTTAATCGAAACAATGGAGGTCAAGATAAGGTCTGGAAGACCAAGCAAAATCTCGTAGGATTGCAAAAGAGCTAAATCAGAACCCCCGCTTGACAGCAAAAGACTTTAAGAAAGATTTAGCAGACTCTGGAGTTGTGGTACATTGTTCTACTGTTCAGAGACACCTGCACAAATATTGCCTTCATGGAAGAGTCATCAGAAGTAAAACTCTCCTGCATCATTACCATAAAATTCAGCGACAGGAGTATGCAAAAGAACATCTAAATAAGCCTTATGCATTTTGGAAACTGTGGACAGATGAGGTTAAAATAGAACCTCTTTGGCCACAATGATCAAAGATATGTGTGGAGAAAAAAGGGTACAGAATGTCAGGAAAAGAACATCTTGCCAACCATTAAGCATGGCGGTGAATCAATCATGCTTTGGGGTTCTGATGCAGCTAATGGCACGGGAACATTTCACGGGTAGAGGGAAAAATGGATTCTATGAAATTTCAACAAATTCTTG
>VIAB01001671.1:141077-151789 GCA_009801035.1 Oophaga pumilio | reverse complement strand
AGGATGTAACTCAGGATCAGTAGAGGATAAGTAATGTAATGTATTTACAAGGATTTTCAACTTTTTCTGTAATACATTTTTTGTGTTAGATGTGATGATCTGCAGATACAATAATAGAAAGTGGGAGGTGGAAATAGAGTGAGAGTAGACAGTATTGAGGAATGGAGAAGGTAGAAACAAGAATAAAAGATATGAATTGGAGACAGGTTTTTCCGATAAACTGGTGATTGATAGAGTGCAAAGGTTGTGGAAAGCATAGGAAATGACATAAGGTATAAGGCTTGTAACTCAGGGGTGTAGCTTTGGGGGAGGACTGGGTACCACCCACGAGCTGCTCTGCCTTCGTCAGGTTATTTAGTTAATGGGCTGTGAGATAGGTGCCCTGGGAAAGCTACACCACAATGTGCCTTGAATCCCATCTTCGGTGATTTTAGGCACCTAAACCACCATCCAATGTAACAGGAGAAAGATTACGGTAATTAAGGGAGAGAGTGAAATATTTTTTCTCCTAGTCGTTGTAGCTAGTCTTTCCTTCTTTCAGCTTGCCGCCATCAAGCACTCACTACCCAAACTATATCCCTGTTCCTTTACATATTCTTTCCATAACAGTCCTGGATTTGAGGTTTTGCCAGTGGTCACTAGAACACACAATACTCTGACATTTCCCGTTTTCAGCAGCTAATTTTCTGCTTTGCTGTACAGATTAGAACGGAGGAGCAGAGTCATTTCATTATGATCAGTGGGAAGAGCCAGTTGTTATTGATTTAATGGCAGCTCTAACGTACTGCTGCATTCATACTACCTCATCACTCCCAGAACATTTGTATAAAGTTTTATATTGGACAGTTGACTACATAGGTTAATATGATAAAGGAAAGTTACGCTCAGGTTCTCCCTATATAAAGTAATCTTTTTAGCCTTTTCGTTTTTTACTTCCCTGCTCATGAGGTTTACTCGTCACACCACCAAGTTCGCTCATCACTAATGCTTATGCATGTGCCCCTGAAATGCAGTGGAAAATTCATCATATTATGCACACGAACTGCCCGGGAAGAAGCCAGTGTTGGAGATGTGACGCTTGGTGATCAGGGGAACCTCGTGGGCGGGCTTTATGCTTTTGTGCATGTGCGCAAGCTAAAAAAATATGATTAATGGAGCAATAAGAAAAATAACCTGGTTCTTTTTTATTGTCATTTCAGTGACAATACAGCCTTGAATGGAAGATATCAGCAATCTGAGGCTGACTGGTTCCTCCATAACAACCCTACTAAGTCTACTCCAGTCGTCTAATAGTGTTTCCCCAGCATTCAGATCGCCAGACAAAAATGCAAATAATAAATAAAGCTGCAGTCACATTTTGCCATCTTTTATTTCTGGCAGTAATCAGATTTTTTTTTTTTTCAAAAACAAAATTTAAGTGGCGTAGTGCACTCCTGAAATCATCATTAAAAGAGTAGGTTCACATGACCGATTTCTCCACATCCAAGAAAAATGGTCTGATTATTCTGATCAGACTTTGATCTGAACGGCATCAGTTTTTCCAGGACGTTGAGAGGGAGAGAAGAGAAGAAAAAAGTGAAAATCGGGCAACACTTGGATGTCATCAGAGTGCGGTACTATGTTTTTCACGGATCCATAGATTTGCATTGGCCATGTCTCCGATTTTTTTCAAGACCACTAAGTCAGAGAAAAAAACATGAAGAAAAGTTCAATAATCCCTCCCCCTGGGTTCACTAGAGGCTGTGCAGGGGAGGAGACATGATAGTAGCAAGCTGTGATTGGTCAGAAAAATGATAACATGATGAAAAGTTCAATAATCCCTCCCCCTGGGTTCACTAGAGGCTGTGCAGGGGAGGAGACATGATAGTAACAAGCTGAGATTGGTCAGAAGAGTGATAACATGATGAAAAGTTCCTGTGTCCACCCAAAAGTCACTCGTTCTAGAAGAGTAGGAGAGGTGACTGCAAAAGCTATAAATGGAAAAAAGGCTGATCTATGGAGGAAAAGTCCCTGCATCCTTTCCCAGAATAATAAGAGGCCGCACAGGGGACAGATAACAGCAGATGGATATAACTGGTAAGAGGAATCATATCATGAAGACACGTTTCTGTATCACCCAACGGGGCATCGGAGGCTTTGTTGGACCAGTGATAAAAGTTACAAGCTGTGATTGGCAAGAGAAATAATGAACAAATGGAAGAAAACTGCCATCATCACCCATGGTGTGAATGGGAGCTGTACTGGTGGCAGATGACAGTCACTGGAAAGAGGGGTTATAAAAAAGAAAAGTTCCCGTACCGTCCTCACCCTGGGGCCAGTAGCGGCTGTAAATGAGCAGACATGGCAGTAACAGCTCGGGTCGCAGATCTCTACTAACCAGTCTGAACCGGGAAAGAAACATTTTCATCTGCTCCTTGACTCCAAATGAGCTCAGTCTTCCTTAAAGGAATTGTCCAGATTTGTGATAGGTCATCAATATCAGATCGGTGGGGGGCAGAAAGCTGGCTTCCTTACCAATCAGAGGTTTTCAGCCCTGGAGGAGGCGAACGGAGCTACAGCAGCACAACAGCGTACACTGCGTGGTGGTTGTGGTCGGATAGGACAGCTGACGGGTGGGAGTGTGAGGTGTTGGACCCCCAACAATTTGACATTGATGGTTTTTCCTGAGATCTAACACCAGGTCTCAACTGATACACTGTACACACTTGTGCAGGGTCTGCGGGGGCGGAGCGTGATTTTTATCTTGCTCCGCCCCCTCGGTTCTTGCAATAGGCATAACAGTGTGTAAGTTCTGCCTGGAGTGTTCCTTTAAATTAGAAACAGGACAGAATATTGGCTTTTCTGTATTTTATTCATACATTTTTGCTTCGAGCATCCCTTTACTTTTTTTCTTGGTGCCACGTTGACTTACCTGTTGACGTTTTATGACACTGGAAGACGTCACTGCACACACTCTGCATCTCACTGGTTGCTCGCAATAAAATGGGGCAAGCAATCAGATCTGTGCTAGACAATAGGCAGGGGCCCCACAGACTGGGCTTGTAGCTTCACCATTTTTTGTCCTCTTCTGTGCATGTTTTTTAGATTAGTAAATGAGTCTGCTTTTTTTTTTTTAACCAAACAGCACCTCCACTGGCTATGTCTGGTACTGTATTCACTGACCTGACAAGGGCTGAGCTGCAGTACCAGACTCAAACACTATACAAGGGTGGCGCTGGATCTTCTTTTCCAAATCTTATATCAATCTGCTCTCTAACACGCTGTAGATAAGGAATCGTCTGTAACACGTTAGGTTCAATTAAAGGGGTTGTGCAGATTTAAAAGGGATCCGAGCATCCTCAATGGCTATATCTATGGGAAACATAGGATTGATGTGCCTTCTGTTAAAAAAAAAATGATAGAGTTGCATCTATGGGTGATCAGTGAATTTAATTTGACTGCTTCTAGTAAAGGGATTTGGACACTTAAAGGGGCTGCCTTTCAAAATAACATCGGTGGAACCCCACTCTATTGAAAATATCAAATATTCTGCATATGTACTATATAAATATGTAGACTTTTGCAATCAATTTCTTTTACCGGGAATGTTCTTGTCTTTGTCTACAGCTCTTATACAGTCCCATGTGTCTCCATGGTTACAGACAACAAACAAACCTTCTTGTAGTCAGGTCCTGCAGTCATGTGATCCCTCCTTCCATCTGCTCCCTCTCTTTACTGCCCTCCAGACCAATGGGAAAAAGCGTCAAGTGGAAGAGAGAAGCACATGACTGCGGAATCAAGAGACACAAAAGTTTATTTGTAGTTTGTAACCATGGAGATGCAAGAGCTGTATACACAAAACGGTTGGATATTTTTAAAGGTGAAGTGTCACATTTTTTTTAAATTTTTTTTAAAGAAATTACGGTAAAAGCAGTCAGTGAAACTTATTATAATCCCATTTTTTTGGAGAGTAGATTTTTTTTTACACATCTTGGTAGAATGGCCATCTTACCTGAGCTGCTGCTTTCTTTACAGCAGTGACATAGACATAGAAACCTCGGTTCAGGGATGATCTATCTGGAAAACTGTTATAGGGAATGCTCCGTATAAAACGTGACTTATAAAATAGCTCTTATTTTTTAAAAAAAAGTTACGCCACTTCTTAAATGGGCATCAGTGTAATACAAATATTGCAAAAGTCTACATACCCTTCTGAATACAATATTTCGCATTTAAGCTTTGTAGTTGCGCCGGTGAACGTTCTTAGTGACAATGTGCTGAGTGACAGGATGACATTCAGATAGTGTTACAATTGCAAGAAATGGTGAAACTGATAAAAAAAAATAAATAAAAATATTCCCCCACCAATAAAAAAAAAAGATGGCAAAATGGTCCGAAATTAAAAAAAAAATGTCCATGATCTCAATGACCAGGCCCCTATGAATGAAAATGAATTCACTCGCTCCTCTCTCATCGTCGGCGTGGAATGGGCATGACTGCTTGATTCTAAATGGAATCAAAGAGCCTTAAAAACGCGAAGTTTGTTGTTTTTTTTTTCAATATCTTTATTGCAAAAGTGAAAGCCCCTCTGACTGACCACCGTAAGACATGATTTCAAAATATGGCAAACGAAGTACGAAACGGGATTTATGGCGAAACAGTCAAACATTTTTTTTTTTTATACATTTGACATAACATCACAGTTTTGTGGTTAAACAGGAAATGCAAAATTAAGACTTTTTTTTTACCACTTCCCTTTAGAAAAAAAAAAAAGAAACTCGAGTATTTTATGTGTCCTAAGTGTGATGGAAAATTATCAGCCGTCCAAAATGTATGATCGATGGAGGTCCGGCTGCTGTGACTCCCACGATCCCGCTTTTGGAGCATGTGAATGAGGCAGTGGTCGCACATGCTCACTAGCGCTCCATTTACACAAGAGACTTTAAGATCCACTTTCTCGTGATCGTGGGTCTCGGACCCCCAGTAATCATACATGTGTCACCTTTACTGATGAGTCTGATCATTAAAGTATTTCCACGCTACGTTAGTTGGTGTCATTTCCGTCAGATTGTGAGCGTTCATGTGTTTTTCGATGGGGAGTAAATTACTGACAGCAGCTTATCTTCCCCTGAAATAAAAAATATCGGGGGGAGAGAAGAATCGGGCAGTTGGAATTTCATCTATTGGGGGAAAATCGAGGGGAACTCACAAACATCAGTGGGCTCGGATGACTTTCACCTATGAGGGTCTTAAACGTCCTCTCGCCTGTGTCCCTCTACCTATTGCAAAACCACAACTTGTCCTGACGAGAAAAGTGTCATTTTTGGCCTTTTTTCCCCATTACGGGGGTCAAGACTGAAATAGCTCCCCCTGTAGGAGAAAGCGGGAAGATAATGTGTATGGTGAGGATTTATCCAATTTTTGGTCTCGGAAATGTACGGCCATAACTTCTTGCTTTGGCAAAAATATCTGGGAAAAATAGAGGTACAGAACTCCATCTTATATATTTGGGGGTCATTCTACAGCTCTACAAATACATGTGCCGTAGGGGGAGGGAAAGTCTGGTGTTTTATTGGCGGACCCCGGGTGGATAGCAGAAGTCTTCGACTAGGGAAGGTTGAAGAAGTCAATCAAGGCTGAGGCGGCAGCACGGGGCAGGATTTATCTAGGAGTGCTTGAAGACTTGCCAGGCTCAGGAACGCCCATCGGGCCCTTACAACCTCATAAACATTGGTTACAAAGTACGACTTCTCACTCCGAGGCCGCCATAGCGTATCTAGGCTCTACCGTCCCACCCGCCATTAATATTGGTTTAACGGGCAGAAAAGAGCTGACGAAACTCCCTTTAAGTATTGCCAACCCCACTTTTTTTTTTCCAGCAGCCCTTTAAATATTGATTTAGATTTTTGGAAATGTCAAAATGAATCACACTTAAGCGGTGCAGCCCGGAATCGCTCCTTGATATTTTCGGGTTGATTGGGTGAAGTCAAAACACAAAACATGACTGCATATATATATGTATATATTACCCGTCCCACTTTTTTTTTGTTCCGTTGTTTATGTCGCTTTTTTTTTTTTGTAATAAACTTTTACACAACTCGACCCCGACAAGAGAAAACGTATACAGAGATGGCGCCTGTGTGTAACCATACGAAGAAGCATCCAGCAATGACACTGATACATTGTAACACTGCATTCTGAATTCGGAGAAATGTTACGAGCGGTCGCCCGGAGCACAGCGCTCCTCACATGCATTATGCATATTGCCAGGAGGGTCATTTAGTTTTTTTTTTCTGTTTCCTTTTTTTTTTTTTCTTTCTCAACTCAAGATTTTCAATGTTTCAACAAACCTTCCTTCAAGCCATCTAAGGTGGGCTCTTGCTTTTCACCCAAATCTTCCGCCGAGACCCCGCTCGAGTCGTCGCCGAGGCATGTCCTACTTTCAAAAATGTTGTTGTTATTGTTCACTTGGCTGCCGTTCTGCTTGAGAAGCCGAAACACCTCCGCTTCCAGGTCCCTGATCTGGAACAACAGGAGGTGATAGACGTGAGCGAAACGCGTTGGGACGATCCTGTACAAGGACGTTTAACCCCCTCCTTTGCTAACAAACCTGCCAGCGACTTGGTCATGTTACTCACACGTGACTGCAAGTTTTGAACTTCGGCAAGATGAACTTTTTCCATGTCTTCGATTTTTTTCTTCTCCACTTCTTGACGTTTCATAAAGTCAACCTCCCTATGAAAAAAAAAAAAAGCCAAAACTTATAGTTCATAAAAAAAAACTATACAAAAATATTTAAGAACTTGTTTAGGATTCATCCTTAGGATACATCATTAATATCAGATCGGTGATGGCTCCGACACTCAATAGAACCAACGATCGGCTGTTAACAGGTCCCAGGTAGCTGAGCTGCAGTACCCTAGAACGGCCACTGTGAAGTGTATGGCGCTGTAGTATTCTGGCTCCATATGATCTGGCAACCACAGGATCTGGTAACAGCTGATCGGCGCAACCAATATGTAGCAACGCTAAACCGATCGGCACCATGAACATCTGTACTCAAAACGCGTTGCAGATCAGCTCCAATAAAATGTGAAGGATCAGCAGCACTTTGCGGTTTACTTTGCAGTGCCACACTACACCCCCCGCACATGGCATCGGCTGCGCTGGTGCTTACTACATCACGCGCTGTCACAACCGAAAGTAGACAGTCAGAAGTCTGAATAATGTGGATGTGAGACGAAACATGGTATAACTCATAGGATGCGTAGAACTTTTATTTTATATTATTTGTCCAAATACATAATAAAAATCAACAAGTTTGCAAATAGCCTTGATTAAAAACATCTCGTCACTCAGTGTCTTCAGCTCCTCCGCTGAGCTATGTGTCTCCCTGGTAACAGACTACAAACCCACCTTGCGTAGTCTGCCCTTCCCCTCCATCTACCTGTTCCACCTCCTTGCTAACACTGACCACTACTGACTAATTTATGTAACTGCATCAACGCTACAAAAAAAACGGGGACTTACTTTTGCTGGAAATCCTTGATTAGCTTCTTGGCCTTGTTGTATTTCTTCTCCAGGGCCTGGTATTGGCTCTGAGTCTCTTTCAGGTGCTCGTTGACGGTATGACACAAAGTCTGAGCCTCGATCCAGTAACTTTCCAGCTTCATCATCCTATCTTTGTTCTCCTCGATGTTTTGCTGCAGCTGAGTCTTCTCCAGTTCCCACCTCACTTTCTCATTTTCCGCGGCTTTCAGCTTAAAAAAAAAAAAAGAGAAAATGCTAAATAAAAGAAAGAATATCATGGAAGCAAAACCGCCAGTCCTGGCAGTAATGGAGAGTGCACAGATAGGACCGGCGGCTCAACCGTGGGAACGGCGGCTCAACCGTGGGAACGGCGGCTCAACAGTGGGACCGGCGGCTTAACCGTGCCACCGGCCAGAACTGTCAATCATCAGGAGCAGATCGATCCCGCACCCTGGCAATTAGTACAGATGAGCGGACCCAAACTTTAAAGTTCGGGGTTCATACGGAGGCTGAACTCTGAATACTGACTTCTTCCGGAACTCCGATTTAATGGTCAAGAGTTCCAGGGGAAGTTCAGGAGGAGAATTTTCCATCTGCGAAGTTGGGGTCCACATACATTTCAATGGGGTTCACGTTCATGTTCGGGTAAAGTTTTGGTACCCGAACTGAATTTCCGACATAAAGTTTGGTAGGTAACAGAACCCGAACTTTCACGGATCTGCTCATCCCAACCCATTAACAGATCACGTAGATTAAATCTCATGAACACTCCCGCCCACTGTGGGTTTAAAGACATCGTTGAACGGTGCATTTTTTTGTTGCATTTTTTTCCCCAAAGGTTTGAGGAGCCAAAATAACTGCATGTAAGAATACATTTGCATTTTGAAGTGCAGAAATTCTGCATGAAAATAATTTGTAGCAAAAAAAAAAAAAAAAAAACACAAGAAAAAAAAACACCATTAACCTGAGCAGATTGCTATTGAATGTTTTGGTGCGTAAACCTGCAGAAAAAAAAAGTGCAGCTGAAAAAATGCCGTGTTTAGTCTGCCGAATATTCGCTGGTACAAACGTGTCAGTAATCCATTGAGCAAAACGTGTTATCGGCAGCACACCGCCCAGTGTAAACCGGGGATGTGCTGCTGGAAACGGTGATACTCCATACACACAGAGCAATCGTATTGATGATCATTCTGTGCCCATAAAAGTCTAAGCAGCCTGTAGAAACAGACCATTAAACATCACTAATCTGCTTGTATATAGTTGAACACAGGATATTTAAAGGGGTTGTCCAGGATTGGGGCTGCAGAGTTGTGAATCCTCACAGTGAGCATAGTGCACACTGTCAGGATTCTCCGGTGTTGGAGCAGGAGGTTCGGTGACCGCAAGTATGTGATCTGCAAAGTTATGGCCTCATTCCAACTACCACTCGTGGTCAAGTGTCAGCTCCCTCCCGGTGCCGGAAAATCCTGACAGCGCGCACACTGTTTGCTGTGAGGATTCACATGTCTGGACAACCCCTTTAACGATGGTGGTCGGCAGCAGACAGTTTCCATAAACTCTAATTATTGCTGAGCCCCTCCTGACGTATGAGTATCTACACTCCTTGACGTTGCAAAAAGGAGAAATCATGGAATTAATGTAATCCCAGGATGGACATTTTAATAATAAGTAAATGATGAAAAACTGGAAAAAAATGTTCAAAACCTCTCGATCTATTCTGTCTGGAGTATGTGCGCCACGTGCAGAAATCCCGCCACTTCCAGCCTCAGCCGCTGTCACTGACGTTATTAATGGTCGTCTGAGAAAGGTTCTGCCCCTGAATTAACTTGGGCAAATCATCAAGATCCGCTGCTGGCAGCTCCTGTGTAATCACCAACCAATGACGTCCCAGATGTGTTAGATGGGAGACAAGTCTGGAGACGCTGCAACCATTGGAGCACGTTTAGGCCACGTAGGCAGATCACAGAAGAAACATGCTCCCTGTGGTTGTCGTGTTGAAAAACGGCTTTGGAGATATCTCCCATCGAGCACACCATTGGTCGGTGATTACACAGGAGCTGCCAGCAGCGGATCTTGATGATTTTCCCAAGTGCATTCAGCAGCAGAACCTTCACTGATAGCAGCCGAGTACCGGGATTTCTACACGTGGCTCATACTCCTGACTGACAAAATCAATGTTTTGAAAATGCTGTTTCCCTTTTTTCACCATTTGCAGATCAGTCGCGTCTCCATCCTTTCCCAGAACTCCATGTCTTGTCCTTGGTGTCGCAATTTCGATGTTGCGGGTAGTACACACATGCACATATGTTACAGGTCTCCTTGCAGTCTGCACATAGAGTCCGCATTTAATGAAGTAAAGACTTATATAACCAGTTACCATCATCATCTTCGGAGATAACCGTCTTCCCCTGCTGCGCCCCACCATTATCATGTTGTCACGCCTTCCCCCTTGAGCAGCGGAGTCTCTCTCTTCTCACACACAAGCCCCTGCCTCCGTTTTGTCCGCCGACTAGAAGAAGAGCGGATCATCGCAGCCTTACCTTTGTTTTCAGCTTCTGGATTTCGGCTTCGGTGACGGCATGCTTAATCTGCAGCTGCAAGGAAATAAAGGGAAAGGACTATTGAGAGCGGGCTCGTCCGTGGAAAACACTGCAGTGCAGCAGGTTGTAAATTAAAATGTCTCTCTGCAAAAAAAAAAAAAAAATCCCTATACTGTGTCAGCGTTCAGATCGGGATCATACAGACGTCTTGTCGTACTGATCTTTAATGTCCACCATAAAAATACCGAGCAGCGTGCAAGCTGCTAAAGCCATCAACATAAACATCTCCGACGCAACAGTGTGCAGCAGGCGGAGTGAGTCACGCCGTGGTTACATAACATCGGGCTCGCTGATCCGCTCCATCCCTGCCACATAACAGGCAATTACTGACAGTGCCAGGAATAGAGCAGAGCCATGATACAGGGGGGGCTGTTATAGTACTACAGCTCCGCTCCAGTATTAGAAATACCCAGGAGGGGCAATGCCTAATGTCCTGTGATCTGTATAGGGGGATACAGAGATCTATAGGTGTATATGTCTCTGAGCATATGGGAATAATGGTAGTCAGAGAAGCCCACCCTACTGCAGTAGTCACAGGACCACCCAACAATCCCAGGCAGATTTTAACAACATGCACCACTTTACTAATATTTACAGGTGCAC
>VIAB01001671.1:16174-30076 GCA_009801035.1 Oophaga pumilio | reverse complement strand
TATTCTGTATCCCCCAGTGTCGATTATTCTGTATCCCCCAGTGTGGCGCTGCAGACACTACACATGATATTCGGGGGTCTGCCAGGTTGTGACACTACAGTTTGCATTATGACCCCCGTTCCGTCTGACTTCAGCAGTATAGCTCGTCACAGATGTGGATACAATTATAGTAAACGTTCTCCATGTGCAGTTAGTTATAGGCGCCATTGTTCATATTGTTCATGAAGTATTGTCAAAGCTTTATACAATGCAACATATTTTAAGGAGAAGCACCAGAACCGCGTTATACATAAGGACAAGTCCAGACAGTTCTCACAACTTATTACCTTGCTGGGTTAGCTCTGTCTACCCTTAAAAAACATTTGTGTTTGCTTCAGTTTATCTACTGTAATTTGAAAAACAATGCAAATGTACAAATTCTGTGTTGTTCAGCTGCTATGCAGATGTATATGTTTCCATGGTAACAGACTACAAACAAACCCTGTGTAGTCTGATCCAGAAGTCATACTCTCTTTTAGAGGAAGGAGGACCTGCCTCCCATAATGTTAAGTGTTCGGTAGAGGGAGAAGGCTCTTTCTGCCAGACTATAAATATCCTGGGTTACTTTGCTAGCCGGCAGTCCATAGCAGCCATAAGCATCTATTATGCCATGCTGTATGATGGCACTACATATGTACCTATAATAATAGCCAGAAAAATTACCCTTCATTCTGCAACAGAAAAGTCCTCATGTGACTAGTTCGAACTTGAGACAATCCTTTTAAAGCAGGGCTGTGGAGTCGGAGCCCATTTTGGTGGAGTTGGAGTCATGGAACTTGAGGAGTCGGGAGTTTTGGCTGACTGATGAGTCGGAGTCGTGGAGTCGAAGCCCATTTTGGTGGAGCTGGAGTCGGAGGTTCGGTTTACCGACTCCACAGCCCTGCTTTAAAGAACACTGTAACCTCCAGAAAAAAATATAGAAAAGACACATTACCACTTGGGTCACTCTCAAACCACTACAATGTAAATCCACAGTATTTTTTTTCCTAGAAAATCTGGGTGACGACCAGTATGGTTGGTACTGACCCAATAATGCTGGACCTGCCTGGTTACTAGCGATACATCTTGATCGTCGCCTTGTACAACTCACTGGAGCACGTTTTTAGAAAGACCAACACGGTTGGTCTACGAATGTGACAAACCGAAAACGATTGTTCATTTCCCTCAAAAGCCCTGGAAATGCAGGATGCCAGGAGCGGGATACGAGCAGATGGGCCGTAACGAGGAATGATGGGTCAGTCCAAGGTTATTCCCGTGCTAGACAGATGCCGAGATTGAAATAGCGTGAACATGAGTGTGCCGGGCTAGAGAAGAGTAACGAGAAGCATAGTAATAACGGACACCTTCCTTATAATTTCATGGTTCCCTGTGATCGGCCGTTTAGGATTTTTATACCGCCGTATCTCAAATCCGTGGTGGAAAAATCTGTGCACTTAAAACATAAAAGGAGCGAATACTCCGCATGCGTGCGGACTGTCGTGTGGGCGTTCATTCAGTCCCTTGTGACGTGAATATAGGAGGACAGGACACGAAGAAGAGGAACCAGCAGGAAAAAGAGAGTTGGGACCTGTATGTAACCAGATAGGTGACCGGTAAAGTTCCACCATCACTTCCAAAATGGCTGACCATGATTGCAATTTATGCATTTTCAGTAGTGTGAAATATTGTGAGGATTTAGGCTATAGTCACAAGGTATCCCAGACGTATTTTCTGATCACAATTTGCAGTCCGACAGGGGGTCTCCAAACACGAACTGTCCAAAATGCCCGGGTTTTGTTCAGGAAACCGTCGGTCGAGCTGAATCTGCAGCTGTAACACAAAATATAAAATATGGCTGCAAAAGTGTATCCTCTCGTGTCAGAAATGCAGATTTTTCAGTGCGGATTACGGTAATTTGTGCGACAATTTCCGGCGCGGAAATTGACTTGCAGCATGGCGGATATCTAGTGTAGAAAAGGAGTGAAATCCATGGCAGGTTTTATATGATGCGCATGCAGATTTTGTGAAAAATCTGCCCTATATACTAAAAAAAACATTCGAGTTTACTCGGTTTATTTTTAGGATTTATCCTCCGCAACGGAAAGATTTTGCCGATTCCCTTTACAACATTAATTTCCATGATAAATCCGACATCCTGGAAGCTGCGCTCCTTCTAAGTGATCTTGAGCTACTGCCGAACGTCTTACAGGAAACCAACATGGCAGCTCTCCTGCTAGTAAATAAGTCCCGATGTCATCTCCGCTCTCTGCTCCGCACCTCGTGGGAAATTTATACAGGATATTGATTCCAAGCAGCAAAAAAAAAAAATAGAGCAATTCAGCAGCTCCTGTTCTCCGACCCTGGAGAATGGCGAGGAAAATGCTTGTATTTTTTTCAGGAGGGGTAAATATTAAGCGGCTTCATGTGACCGATGCAGAATATGACAATCGCTCCCGAGAACACTGGATCTAATGAGCGACAACAAAGCCCCATCTGTTGGCTTTCCATAAAGGAGGTTAATAACTGCTGCCGAATTTTTGCTTGCAAGTTCATTTGCTTAGTGAAAACAGGAAGGGTGTGGGGCTCGTTTTTGTATTTTTTTCAGCCGTAATTGCTATTTTTTTTTTTTTTTTTTTTTTTTTTTTTTTTTTTTATGCTAAGAGGTCACGACTGGGATTTTACGGATATATTTCCATCGCCAGTTAGAGGGATTGTCCAGAAAGACTTGTAGGCGGAGAGGGAGATCAGGACTGAACGCCTCCGTATTGGTCTCGAATGAATAGACATTGGCAGGTCTTACAGCTACAATACATTAGGTACGATAGAAATTGCCCGTCGCTGCCGGCGGTCGTCTTGGTGGCCGTGAAATCTCCAGTGACAACCAGGAATCTATACAATATGTGTGCAATTTGTCAATGTCGCTAAAAACACAAATTAGCATGCTCCAGCGCTTCACATTCTCATTAGCGCTCATGAATATGTATCGCAAAGCCGAGAAGATGGCCAACTCCGCGCAGACGAGTATTGTCACCGCAGAGGGAAGACATAAAATGACAAAACTACAATATATCCTCGTATATCCGGCACCCGTGAGACGGCAATCACCAACTACCTGGCACCAGGCAAATTATTACTGTCAAAATGACCTCAAGACATTTTAACATTCACTTTTATGATGAAAAATTTAAAAACGGCAAAAAGCACAAAATGTCCAACGATTATAATTGTAGAGGTTGCAAAAGTCCCAAAAATTGAGCACAAGCTCAAAAACGCTGTGTCAATCCTCAGCATATCATCAATTTCAAAATTGGGGTGGATAAGTGTATGGATAAAATGGGGGTGGTTTCATGTGCGGAGGATCCCCATCTAAATGCTCTGAAGAGAGACTCCCCTTCTAGAGGACCCCATTATTTCCATGGATTGCAAGTAATCACCTGACCACAGGTCTCCCACCGATCTTTACAATGGGACTCTAAATTACTGAATGTGAGCTCCATTCACTGTCTACGGGACTGCCGGGGGTAGCCGAGTACAGCTTTTTGCTACCTCAAGCAGTTCCTAAGACAATAGACTATGCAGTGGCACTCACGTCCAATTACCTCTCCATTTCAGAGCCCAGTTCTTGAAATCAGTAGGGGTCCCAATGGTCAGATCCCCACCTATCAGCACCAGATAGGTGGTAACTTGTGTCAGAAGGAACTACCCTTTTAACATTAGGGAGTTCAGGACTTGAAAAGTTGATGGTTATTTTGGTCTCTGCTACGTCCCTTAAGTTTTTTTTCCCTTTTCTCCAGTAATCTACTGAAAATTGCTCCCCCACTAATCACTCTTCACCTCTGATTGGAGAGGGACCCTGTTGGACCCCATAGCCAGACTCCTACCCCCAGATAGGTGGTAACTTGCGTCAGAAGGAGTTAGCCTTTTAATACTGGTGACGATAGTTGAAAAGTTGATAGTTATTTTGGCCTCTGTTATTACATCCCTTGAGTTTATTTTTCTTTTCTCTAGTAATCTATATTAAATTTTCCACTGCTCCCCCCACTAAATCACTCTTCATCTATGACTGGGGAGGGACCCTGTTGGACCCCATAGCTGGACCCCTACCCCCCATATAGGTAGTAACTTGTGTCAGAAGGAATAACCCTTTTAACATTAGTGAGTTCAGGACTTGAAAAGTTGATGGTTATTTTGGTCTCTGCTACGTCCCTTAAGTCTTTTTTCCTTTTTCTTCAGTAATCTACTGGACATTGCTCCCCCACTAATCACTCTTCACCTCTGATTGGAGAGGGACCCTGTTGGACCCCATAGCCAGACGCCTACCCCCAGAAAGGTGGTAACTTGCGTCAGAAGGAATTAGCCTTTTAACACTGGTGACGATATTTGAAAAGTTGATGGTTATGTTGGTCTCTGTTACATCCCTTGAGTTTATTTTTCTTTTCTCTAGTAATCTATATTACATTTTCCATTGGTCACCCCACTAAATCACTCTTCATCTATGACTGGGGAGGGACCCTGTTGGACCCCATAGCTGGACCCCTACCCCCATATGGGTAGTAACTTGTGTCAGAAGGAATAACCCTTTTAACATTAGTGAGTTCGGGACTTGAAAAGTTGATTGCTATTTTGGCCTCTGCTACGTTCCCTTGAGTCTTTTCCTCTTTTCTCCTGTAACATACGTTAACTATTCCATTGGTCCCCCCACTAATCACTCCTCATCAACAATTGGAGAGGGACCCTATTGGACCCCATAGCCGGACCCCTTTTCCGTGTGCTTAAGAGTTTTTAGGCTGAAATGTATGCGGGATAATTCTTTCCGAGACTACCAATGAAGCCTCTGATGACAGTGTGAACAGATCCTAAGTGATACTATTCAACAATACGTGCTCCACCTTCTATTTGTGGGAATTATATAAGCGCACCAAGCATCTAAATCTCACTTTACAAGTCCTTACAAGTCTGAAGTTATCTACACAACAGAAATGCAAATGATGGCAGCAAACCAGGATCAATACAGCACATGCTGCCTCAAGGAAGGTCTTTCATTTGCTCTTGACGACCCGTAGAGCACAACGTATCCACAACCTGCAGAAACAAGTGGTGGAAAAATAGCTCAATTATAATATCTGGCCTAAAATAATTTTTCCTCTCCGTACGTCAGCTCAGTAGGGTTATCCTATACAAGCCTGAAGTCACTGACAAGGTTACACCCTGGACAGACTGTACTATTATCTCCGGGTTGTCCTTCCCGCTGTGATAAGTAAGTATAAGCCTGGTGAAGACATGATTGACAGCCGGGCTTGGCGTTGTGTCATTATGGTAATGCTTAGCGCAAGCTTTCGCCTTGTCATTGAAATGACATCTGAGTACTTTGAAGGTTTCGATGAAACACACTTTTAACTTTTTAATTACGTCTCTTTTCATTTCTTCTCGTCGCGCCTTCTTCAGATCTCATGTTGTAGTCAACATTTAAGCACGATTTTATAGATGGTGTGCATCAGCAGGTTGTGAGATGCTCCTTCTAGAAATACTAGTTATCGGCCCTTACAGGGGAGTCGAAACATACAGAAAAGCTTGCATAGGTCAGTATTTGCCAACTGTGGTCCTCGAAAACCTTGCATGGGTTGCAAACGTGTAATCCATGATGACAAGACGTCTAATGGTTATGGGTAATAGCTTCTATTTCTCTAGATGTTACCATGGATCCTGAACACACCGGAACACTGCCAACTACGATCCTACCCAAAAGTATAAAAATCGTTGGTCTACAATGTAGTAATGTATTCATCAGATCTACGATGTAACGTAAAAATAAGGAGGCTAAGTAATTAGCTATCTACCAAAAGCTTTGGACCGCCGGCATTCCTCCCGATGCCCAACCATTCACGCGTTTCAATTAGAGGGGAGGAAGCTGCTGTCAGACGCCCGTGGCAGTGACTTTTCTCGTGAAAGAACAAAAGGATCGGACATGTGGAAATTCAACACGTCCACCAAACTCTGCATCCTAAAACATAGTTGATGGGTGGCTAAAGCCGGTAAAATTGAAGAGGTTGGTCAACATTTATCTAATGTATATGGGCACTTTAAGGCTGCATTCATATCCGTTGAATGCCATTTCTTGAGATTTCTTGAAAATGCAGAACATGCTGACGGCAACCCCATTGGGATATCCAAAAACTAGTTTTACCCATAGCCCATTCAGAGCCTGAGGAGCGACACAGTCCAAAATTTGTCAGAGAAATCCACTCGGTACTGATCCAAATTCAGTTTCTGAAGACATCGCTCACCAGGAAGAATGTAGAAAAAATCCTTTATTGCTCCATAGATGTAATAAGATACAGCATTGGTTTAACCACAATGATCTTTTTCAAGCTCAAAAAAAGAAAAAGACTTTCTTCTTGTTGAGCGATGTCTTCAGAAACTGAATTTTGAACCCCCCTGAAATTCAATGGGGTCAACTGGACAGTCATGGTATCAACGCTTTGTGGTTATGAATGGAAACCCCAATGCAAGCGTGCATAAAATGCCTACAAACATAGTTTATAGTAAGGTGTGGGTAGGAGCGGGCATTGTGAATTCATTCCTCATTTTGTTTCCGCAGGATAGTCAGGTGCCATAGATGTTCAAGTGTCTGGGAGAGGATCGGGGGAGAGATAGCACCTTAGGATCAAATTCTAAGTTTCCTGGCTCACCAAATCTGAAGTTTCCTGGCTCACCAAATCTGCTCATCTACAAACCAAAGCATATAGAAATGATGGTGCCTATATTCATTGTTGGTCCCAATGATGTCCAATATAGAGGTCCTGCCCGCTCGTCAACTCCTCCACATCAATAGAGCAGCTCTTCCTCTTCTTTTTCGACGGGGATCAAAGGCCAACGTCATGCTGATTGACCGATGGCTCCCTGCAGTTAGGCAGTGGGTATCCGGCTGACAATCAGCATGACATGCGTCAGCAGTCACATCCAGTCAACAGAGCAGAGTGGAAGAGAAGCCGCTGCTCTATTGATACGACGTCAATTGAATCACCAGCAGGAGTGGTCTGTGAGATCACTGGTGGAGATCGGCATCGGTCACAACAGGCAGGTAGGTAGCAACTAGGCTACGATTAATGCTGTAAACAAAAGTAGGAACTACAGAAAAAAATCCTATAAACATTTTTTTTAAAAAAGCACAAACGTCACAAAGGGGCAACAAATAATTTGTGTTCTTTATAGACCCCACAGGAAAACGAATCTGTTTCCAATGACGTTAATTGTTGGAGACAATACATTGACACCCCCAGCTAAGTGTATGGAAGCCGGAGAGGAGTGTGACCTCCGCGCTGCACTTTAACATACAGACAATGGTTTATTTTATGGTGGAATTTGTGTCAAAGATTCTACGGGAAGAAAACAATGTGATGACATCGCCTTGTATCTCCTTCTGTGCAATAACCTTGTTATTTGACTTTCCAATCAGTGTTGTGATGAGGTTTGTAATGTAAAATTTGGTTCTTCGCTTTGTATCAATAGTAGGGTTCCTCGAGCTAATCACAAAGTGTCTTCCCTCCTCGCTGATAGCCCCATTGATCAGCTGTAATCTGTGAAGAAAACTGACGAAAAGTGATATTCTCCTGCAGCGCCACCACAGGGGAAATGAATTATTACACATTGTCTATTAAAATCATCTAGGACAGGAAAGGTCCTCCAGAGCTAGAGCTAGATGGTAATCGCTCTCCAACCTGACCAAGAAATGAGGGTCGTGGACTGAGGACCTCCCTATTTCTTATATTTTTTAAAATTGTAGAACTTTTCAAAATAACAATACAAATGTTATTTTCGGCTCTCATGTCGGGAAAATGTCACAACAAACGGCCTTATCGCAACCCAATGTACGACAATGTATAGCATGCATGTCATCTTCAACATGCCTCCATATTTCATACTGTGCATTAAACAACTTTTGGAGAAGGCGACTAAGAAAAGCTCAAAAAGAATAAAAAAAAATGTGAATGATCTATACCCGACGCATGAATGCCAAATTGGTATCCACCAGGTCTATAGGGGTCAGAGGGTCTTTAGACCATTAATTAATATGCCTTTTTTCTGAGCAAAACTCCATATAACATACTAAAAAGTTATCAGTTTTTTCTTCTTTGCCAGGGATCAACTTGCGTGGCACATAACATAAAAGCTGTAACCGTAGAAGCAACATTACAGAATGACTCACGAGGAAACGCGATCCACCGAGTAAACGCTCTACAGTCTGTTTTGTCTTCATATTTGAGATAGTCAATTCCGGGTTTAAGTGATGCTTGAAGTTTTGGAGCTAAACATATAAAACAACCACTAAGAAATGTTTCTAGAGCCTCTATATCTAAAACACACATACAAACACCACTAAACACCCTCGTCAAGAGACCACCAGGACTTTCCACCACTGACCCAAAGATCTTCCACTTTCCTTTTTGAAAACTTTGGGACAAATCTTTTTCAGAATTGCAGAATTGTGGGTGAAGAACATTTTCCCCGAGAATAAAAATATCCTTTTGGTAAAAATTCTTTAGAGTGATTCACTTGCTACTTTACCCGGAAAAGATGCTGTAATTTCTAGAAAAAACAGTCAATCGCACTGAAATTTGGACTGTACAAAACTTGGTTCATGAGAAACTGATGTTTTAAAGCAGGTGTTGAAAATGTCCACCGCTCACATCCAAGCACGCCTGAAGGCGCTGTTCCACATTGTTGAATATACTCCGCAGGAGGTCTGGGGTCGTAGCCTGAATTTCTCGCTGTATGTTCTCTCGGAGCGCCTGTAATGTTTGTGGCTTGTTACTGTACACCCGACCCTTCATATGGCCCCAGAGATGTTAGATCAGGTGATCTTGGTGGCCACAGTCCCTTGGAAATTACTCTGTCATCAAAGAAAGCTTCACGGTTTGGACGGTGGATTTTGACCTCCAAACTTCTTTAGAAACTCACTTTGGCATCTCTTTAAGGACTCAAGTTTTCCAATAAGTTTTCACAATGAAAACACGTTCCACCAAACTGTATCTGTACATAATGAAGGAATTTGGCAGGAGTGAAATACACGCACCGCACATAAACTACTGACGCGCAGAGAGGAGCGTAGCAAGTCTATCTCGATGGCGACAAGTTGGCAAGACCACTCAGTAAGAGGATGTTTCTTGACATAGTCACTAAGATTCATTGCATTCTCACTTCTCATGAACCAAAGTATGCATAGTCCAAATTTCAGTATGGTCCACCATCTCTTAGAAATTACAGCAATTTTTCCGGGTAAAGTAGTAAGTGAATCACCCTGTACTTGGCAGATGGTCATAGATGTCCAGATGTCTCACTGACACTGAATTAGTGGTGAGACATCTGGACACTCTCTAAAAGGAAGAGATCAATCAATGATCTCTTTAGTGTGGTGATCTGAAGAGCTTCTGATCGCCCCCCCCACAAATGGTCAGATGTCTGATCTCCAAATTAGCACAAGCAAAACAATCGACCCTTGTGTGGCAGAATTGTCTACCTTCCAAGGGCCATTTCTGGGCACCCTCAAGCACCAGGGCCAGGGTTAAACTTCAAAACTTGCACCTCCTTTAGTAGCACCCTTGATGTCCGGTCAGATTTAGGAGTTAATTATATCTGATTTACTTGCCATTATTTCCAAAAATAGCAGCCAGAACAAGGGAGATTTTAAGAACCTACAACATTTTGTCTTCAAGATTTTTGCAGAATTGCAAACTAAGAATATGGGATTGGAGACATGCATCACAAAGGTTCCCAAAAGGTAGCTAGAAGTGGTCTGCTGAGACTCTCACCAATCCCAAGAATGGGGCTCTAAAATTCCCTATTAGAATGGAGCACTAACTACAGAAGCACCAAAGAGATTCAAAGAAAATGACCACTTTTTAAAGGTGGCCACCCTCTTGGGAACTGTGAGTGGTCCCAGCTGTTGGACCTCACCTAGCCACAAGTTATCCCTTAACCATCTGGTAGGTGAAAACTTTTAATATAAACATAATCAGAGTGTTCATAGGACTGAATGTTCAATAGATAATTCAAGTCACCAGTCAGAGACCCATGGGGAAGTCAAGACGTCAGACCATACCAATCCATAAGTTATCATCGAGGTACCAACTTTTCATGTTGGGAATAACCCTTTAACTTGTGTTTGACCTTGTGTAACACCTCCTAAGACTATAAGGAAAAAAAATCCATACCACAACAACAATCAACAAGAACTTCACATAATTCCCTTACACTTAAAGGGGTTAATCAAGATTAGGAAAAAGGTCTTCAAAAACAACAGAGGCTTCTATTACTGGGAAAAGGGAAGCACTTTACTAATTCCATTCAACTCCTTTAAATACATTAGAGATTTGGGGGTCTGCTCACACTGCCATTCAGAGCCTCTATCGGCAGACTCCGTATACTATTTCTAAAGAACACTGTATGCTACACTATTTATGATGGAGACCACATGGATCTGGTCAGACCCTTTTATAAGTCACTGCAGTCTGTCTGGCACAGGAACAAGGGATTGGGCAGCGCTCTACGGCACCGGTTATAAATGGAAGCGTCAGCATAGTCTTTCATACAAAGTCAACGAAAAGTGTCAAAAATGATCAAGAATGTAAAAAAAAAACACCTCTGTCTTACTTTGATAGGAGCTTTACTAAATTTAATTTTCCTCTGGGCAGGAACTTCCTCTTCTTCTGCCAATCCCGGTACCTCGTAATATTCCATGTCAGGCTCGTAAGACTTATTTTCATCACTATCGTCGTCATCGCCAGGTTCAGTCTCTTCCCAGTCCGTGTTGAACCGCGAGCGGACTCTGTAAACATTATAGTCGGAGTGTTCATATGACTGAATGGTTGATAGACAATTCAAATCACCGGTCATACTCGTCCCAACGTTATTAGAAGTGGGCGCTCCGTGGTTACGACTGGCCGAAAAGTTGTCACTGTTTTCCACGGGGGTCGGACAGTCTCCAGATTTAGTCCTATCAAAAGCATTCACTAAATCTTCGGACAGGTTATTGTGTTGTGTTATATGCTCATGTTTTTTCACTACGTGCCTTCCAACGTCGGCACCATCCATGAGATTATTCTTGGCCGGTGTGTTGTCGTTGGAGGTACTGCAGCCCACACTCTTTTCTCTTTTCGCCTCTTTGGTGGATTTGTGGCCACCTTCTTGTAATCCCGCCATGTTTCTTTGATGCGTGTTGTTCTCCATAGATATATCCGTGTCGGTCTCCCCTGGTGGAGACCAAGAATTTGTGTCTTCATTTTGCCCATAACCTTCCACAGAAGAAGGTACAATGTTGAGAGGATAATGTCCCGTTACTGAATACTCTTCATTATTTTCATTTTTCTCCAGAGTATTTGGGCTCGGAGAATCGCTGTTCTCGAACACGGCGCTAAGTTGGCTCACCGTTGGAGACAAAGCCTCCGTCCGGGAACTCAAGCTGTCCAAAGAGTCACTGCTCCCCCTATTTGACTTACTTCCACGTCCCTCGTCTGGAAGTTCACCAGATCCTCGTCTATCCTTCCGGGAATTGTAGCGACTACTCATCCCCGAGTCTTGCGTACTGTGTTCAAACAACTTTCTGGTTTCCGTAAACTTCAAATAACAAGGTCCATCCAAGGTGTCGAAGCGGCTGACCCTTTCTGAAACCGTAGTCTTGAGTTTTACATCCGGTACTTCCTTCTTTTCCACAAACTCTCTGGGCTTTGACCTCCTTGGAGGAGAGGATGGTGTTCCTTTGGATTTCCTTGGTGGAACACCATTATTTTCAGTGGGGTCCATGCCCATCTGCATGAACAGGTTTTTGATTCTGTTGACATTTGACCCATACCTCCGTCCCCTCGTCTGCTGCGTTTGGGGTACCTCATCCTCCCTTTTCTGTTTGTCTTCACCAATGGGTTTTGTTTTGTCAAAGGTGCTTTTGAGAGCCTGAAACTCCGTCCTGTATGCATTCCGGTGGGGCGAGGCGCTCCTCAGGTTCGAGCGCTCTCCCGAGGCTTCTGTTTTCATCATGTTCATTTCAGCAGAGCAGCACAATGTGCATGATGACTAAGACGCTTGGAGATCTCCTGGCATACAGATATTGTAGGGCTAGTATGGGAATATCGCTGCTATGACATGCCTCGCCTCCAAGCAGGTTTCTTGTAAATCTCCAAGACGAGCTGTGACAGAGACAAGAAATTATATGAGAGATGCTTATGGAGGTAAATATAGCGTTCTTCTGACTATTTAGCTAATTACAGCATATTTGTGTTTTTTACGTGAATGGAAATAGAAATAAACTTGATAAATCACATATTACCTTGTTAAAGGAGGCTGAAGGGCATGTCTGCCCCGACATAACAGATCACCATAGCTCGACCATAAAGTATAAAACAGAGGTCAAAGTACTCGAGTGCTGAGCACCTATGGACTTATTTCACTCACTTAATCAGAACATCCTGCATACAACTGCACCGCATCCTCCGAAGTCAACTCTGCTACATCCCTCTAACTACACTTTTATGTTTCTTCCTAACTCAGTTCAGCCGTCTCTCCAAAACCCAACTCTGTCTCTCTTAAACTCAGCTCTGCTATATGCCCCTCAGTTCTGCTGCAACTCCCATACTCGCCTCTGACGCATGTCCCATACTCGCCTCTGACGCATGTCCCATACTCGCCTCTGACGCATATCCAAAATTCAATTCTGCAGGATTCCAAAACAATGATCTGCTGCATCCTTAAACCTCAACTCTTCTGTATCCATGATACTCTGTTCTGCTGCATCATCCAACTTCAGCTCTGCTACATCCATGATACTCTGCTCTGATGCATCTTTCAACCTTAGCGCTGATACATGCATGACACTCTGCTCTATCTTCCAAACTCAGCTCTGCTACATTGCTACATGCATGGTACTCT
This sequence comes from Oophaga pumilio, assembly GCA_009801035.1. Classification (NCBI taxonomy): domain Eukaryota; kingdom Metazoa; phylum Chordata; class Amphibia; order Anura; family Dendrobatidae; genus Oophaga; species Oophaga pumilio. The sequence goes on along the minus strand of VIAB01001671.1, from coordinate 17,140 downwards.
GCTCTGCTACATCTTGCAACCTCAGATCTACTACATGCATGATACTCTGCTCTGATGCATCACCCAACCTCAGCTCTGCTACATCCACGATTCTCTGCTGCATCACCTAACCTCAGCTCTGCTACATGCACGATACTCTGCTGCATCTTCCAACCTCCGCTCTGCTACATGCATGATAATCTGCTGCATCTTCCAACCTCCGCTTTGCTACATGCATGATACTCTGCTGCATCTTCCAACCTCCGCTCTGCTACATGCATGATACTCTGCTCTGCTGCATCTTCCAACCTCAGCTCTGCTAAATCTATGAAACTCTGCTGCATCATCCAACCTGAGCTTTGCTACATGCATGGTACTCTGCTACATCTTCCAACCTCAGCTCTGCTACATGTTGTACCATCCAACCTCAGCTCTGCTACATGCATGATACTCTGCTCTTCTGTATCATCCAACCTCAGCCTTGCCAGCTCTGCTGTATCATCCAACCTCAGCTCTGCTACATGCATGATACTCTGCAGCATCTTTCAACCTCAACTATGCTACATGACGCTCTGCTACATCTTCCAACCTCAGCTCTGCTACATTCAAGATACTCTGCTGCATTTTCCAACCTCAGCTCTGTTACATCCAGGATACTCTGCTCTGCTGCATCTTCCAACCTCAACTCTGCTACATGCATGATACTCTGCTCTGCTGCATCTTCCAATCTCAGCTCTGCTAAATCTATGATACTCTGCTGCATCATCCAACCTGAGCTTTGCTACATGCATGGTATTCTGCTGCATCTTCCAACCTCAGCTCTGCTACATGTACGATACTCTGCTCTGCTGTATCATCTAACCTCAGCTCTGCTACATGCATGATACTCTGCTCTGCTGTATCATCCAACTTCAGCTTTGTCAGCTCTGCTGTATCATCCAACCTCAGCTCTGCTACATTGCTACATGCATGGTACTCTGCTCTGCT
>VIAB01001670.1:38795-55799 GCA_009801035.1 Oophaga pumilio | reverse complement strand
AAGAACAGTTGATGTTACATTTCCTTTCTGAGAGAAAATAGATGAAAAATAGGGATTTAAAAGTTCGGCCTTCTCAACATCCTGTCTTACCATTTCATAATTTTCATCCTGTAAAAGTCCTATAGCAAGCAAGATTTTCGTGCAAGCAATGATATGACAAATAACAAGGATTTTTTCACTGACCTTAATGAAAGCATGTCAGAAAAGCAAATGGTCACTATATGACTTCAGAAGGAGTAGGAGATGCCTACCTCCACTGTACAGTTTCCTCAGCACAAAGCAGAAAGATCCAAATAAAGAATGTGCTCTATGTTCCCAGCCTTGAAAGCAATCTTCTGTCAGTAAAGAAGCTCATGCAAAAGGGGAAACTAGTTACTTTTAAAGATAACAGCTGCATCATCTCAAAGAAGGGTCACACTCTTGCAGAAGGAAAAATCAAAGTTGAACTTTATCAGCTAAAATGCAAAGAAAGAGTGTACAGTGCTAGACAAAATCTACATAAGATCTGTATCCATATATGGCACAGACTTTTTGGGCACAGAGACCCAGAAGAAGTAAGGATGCTAGCTCAGCTTGCAAATAGTATTGAAATCAACCAGTGTAGTCAAATGATGAAGTGCACTAACTGTCTTAAAGGGAAAATGTCCAGAAAATCCTTTCCTAAAATATGCACCATTAGATCTGCACAGCCTCTGGATCTGATACATACAGATGTATGTGGTCATAGAATCATAGAATCATAGAATCATAGATGGTCCAATGAGTGTTGAAACTCCTAGCAAGAAGAGATATTTTCTCACATTTATTGATGACTACTCCAGATATACAGTCGCCTACCTGCTTCACAGTAAGGATGAAGTTCCACAGAAACTTGAAGAATATCTTGCTGTAGTGTTTAACAAATTTGGAAGAATGCCAAAAGCCCTGCGTGCAGATAATGGAACCAAATATGCAAGTGATAAGGTGCAAACCATTTAGAAAAAGAATGGAATCATGTTCCAGACTATCATTCCATACAACACAGAACAAAATGGCATTGCAGAGAGAAAGAACCGTACTCTCTGTGAAAGTGGAAGAAGTATATTGTTTGTTTGATGACATCTGACCTCACCTCCTTACTGAAAAAAATCCCACACTGTCTGTCCGCTATTTCAGCTTTCTTTTCTGCTCGCTTTCTAAAACTGAACATGGACAAAACAGAATTCATCATCTTCCCCCCCATCTCACTCTACGCCTCCACCAGACCTATCCCTCAATGTCAACGGCAGCTCACTTTCCCCGGTCCCGCATGCTCGGTGCCTCGGGGTGATCCTCGACTCTGCCCTTTCTTTCAAGCCACAAATCCAAACCCTAGCCTCCTCCTGCCGTCTCAAACTCAAAAATATTTCCCGGATCCATGCATTCCTTGACCACGATACCACAAAAACACTAGTGCATGCCCTTATCATCTCCCGCCTTGACTACTTCAACCTCCTACTCTCTGGCCTCCCCTCCAGCACCCTGGCACCACTCCAATCCATCCTACATTCTGCTGCCCGACTAATCTACCTGTCTCCCCGTTCTTCCCCAGCCTCTCCCCTATGCCAAGCCCTTCATTGGCTTCCTATCGTCCAGAGGCACCAGTTCAAAACACTAACTATGACATACAAAGCCATCCACAACCTGTCCCCTCCATACATCTGTGACATGGTCCCCGTTACTTACCCTCACGCAACCTTCGATCCTCTCAAGATCTCCTTCTCTACTCTCCCCTTATCTCTTCTTCCCACAACCGCATACAAGACTTCTCCTGTGCCTCCCCCATACTCTGGAACTCAGTCTACTGAACCGCCGCACAACCAGTTCTACCCTCTCCTAGTGTATCCTCACCCATCCCCTATAGATTGTGAGCCTTCGCGGGCAGGGTCCTCCCTCCTTCTGTACTTATGTGTGTCCTGTATTGCTCATATTTATTGTACTTGTCTATATTCGCCCCCTCTCACATGTAAAGCGCCATGGAATAAATGGCGCTATAAAAATGAATAATAATAATAATAATGTGAATCTACCTACAACGTATTGGGGAGAAGCCATCATGACAGCTTGCTATCTTCAAAACAGAGTGCCCGGTGAAGCCACAAATAAAACTCCATCTGAGCTATGGAATTGCGAGAAGCCTAACCTGAAGCACGTCAGGATATTTGTAAGCAAAACGTTTGTGTATGTTCCCAAAGAAAAACGTTCAAAGTGGGAATCACATGCAAAGCAAGGACTCCTGGTGGGTTTTAGCAAAACTCAAAAAGGATACAGAATTCTGCACCAAGAGACTAACACAGTAACAATCAGCAGAGATGTAATGATTGATGAAAACTCTGTATGGCTCAAATTCCATGAAGTTACACCAGTTATTCAACCTAAGAAGCAAGAACAAGAATCTCAATCACCAAACCCAGACACCGGAAAGGAAAACACTGAAGTGTGGAAAAACTCTGAAGCCACCAAGGAAGACACAGAAGAACGAAGTCAACCTTCAGTCAGGAGATCAGAAAGGCCAAACAAAAAGTATCCCAGCTAGATGCCTTTCTTATATGGTCAGAACACTTCCGGAACTAGAGCCACAGTCATTGCAAGAGATGCAAAAACTGCCTGTCCACTAGAAGCAGAAGTGGATAAATACCGGAAGAAAAAGAAGATCTGCTACCCAGCAACTCATCCAGATATCACAGCTATAGTCGGAATTCTCTGCCGACGTGTAAGCAAGCCATGCCAAAGAGACTGGAACGTGGTGTACTCAAGTTTGTTTATTGCGAGTCTGACAAGATGATATCCGATGGTATGACAAAGCCATTATCAAGAGCCATGTTTATGGACTTCAGAACCACAATGGGACTAACAGGATAAGTAGTTGCTGAGTGGGTGTGTTGGAATATGTTTGAGTAAGGGTTCCGGATGTTCCATGGAGCCTGTTTTGCTCTTGTCCAAGATGGAGTCTGGTGCTTTGCCCTGCCTTGAATTTCCTGTCTGTCCTGCTATTTAAGTCTGAGTCAGGAGATCCTCATTGCCTGAGTATGTTGTTGCTGTTGGCTTCTGAGCTTCCTCCTGGTCTGCTACAGGAGTTCCTGCTGCTGCTGCTGCTCGTTACTCGGTGTTCTGCCTCACCATTTTCAGCTGCATTCAGTCCTCTGTGTGGCTTCCTGATCCTGGCTGGTGTAACTTATTGTCCGGACTTCTAGTGTGGAGCTACTCATCTCTGGAACTGCTGTGGTCAGTAAGAGATTCTGACATCATTATCACTTCTTGGACTGTGTCTGTGTGGGCTGCGGTGCTGGACTTGAGTGGGACTTTTTCAGCCCAAAATTTACATTTAGTAACCTTCTCCTGTTGATGCTTCATATTATTGCTGAACTACTACGTTTAAGTGACGTGCGCACTCTTGCTTCATATTATTGCTGGACTTCTACGTTTAAGAGCTGTGCGCACTATTCCTTCATATTACTGCTGGACTCCCACGTTTAAGTGCCGTGCATACTCTTGCTTCATATTACTGCAGGACTTGTTCTTATGAGCGGTCGCGCCCCGCTATTAAGTTTGTTTAACATTTCATTACAATTGCTGGAAAACCTCTTAGTTTATGTTCTACCTTTTGCTTTGTTTAATACACTTATTTGTCTCAGCTTTGGTCTCAGATTAATTTTATCCCACGCTATCAGATTCCATAGTACCCACATAATTGATACAGTTTTGGGCAACAATTCCTTTCTTGTCTATGAGTGTGCGTCACCCGTTTGGGCTGTGGGGTACTGCGTCAGAGTCAGACAGTTCTTTTGGGGGGAAGGTCAGAGCAGCAATGACCCGGTTTGTGGCCCTGGGCGTGCAATAAAATGATGGGGAAAAGTTTATAGAGAATTAAGTCGTTATGCCACCTGTGGTTTTCGGCAACGGATGACCAACGCTGCTGGAGGAGACCGCTGGGGCCGATGGTGACGCAGCTTGGATGATTGTGCTCCCCACAGGTGGAGCAAGGCCCGAGGGCTACTGGTACAGTTTTTTATAAGGGATCATAGACGTTGGGGTGCAGGACTGAAGGTGCGAGAAATGACTTGAATTCACAGGGACTGTAGTATTTTTTACCTTTACTTGATGGTTCTATATGCAGACCAGTGCCGTGATAACAGATGGTAATGGAGATCCGGGCAGCCTGGAAGCAATTTAGGATCCACTCAGCCAGGTGGGTTTGGAAGCCTTCCTATTGCGCTGTCCTCTGAGGTCCTTGCTGCCTAAAGCTATGCCGGGGCCTATTTTCTCTCTCATCCTTAAGTCCTTGCCCATATGGCAGGCAGCTTGAGCCTATCAACGATAATGCTCCTCGTGGCAGCTCTGGGCTTTTATATGCTTCTGTGCTGCTGTGTGTTAGATGGGTCCAGGAGACCTGCAGTCCCCTGCCCTCCAGATTTAGCTGCCGGGAATTCAGTACCCGCGCAACCACGGACTCCGGTGTCCAGTTTCTAATGCTCAACTCTGGGGTGAGTTTGGTTACAGCTCCACTCCCCCAGGTTCTCCTACACTTCTCTCCTCTTCTCTCACTCTCTGACTCCCTTGTAATCTTGCCTCCAGGCCAGAACTTATAGGGAACCTCCCATGAATCCAGGTATCCAGGTGTTAGAGCTCCCCCTTCTGGTCTGGAGTCAGGAAAAGTGCTGGATGCTGATGTTACCTGGTAAGGGGACCCCTCCTTGCTTCCAGGCATGACATCACCCCCTGTCAAGGAGGCAATGTCACTGTGGCAACCGGACTCCTGGGGTGCCACATTCCCCCTAGTGAAATTCAGTACTCCCAGACTGAGGAAACATAAACATATTGACAAGTGAACAATCATAACTATTTACAAAATTTCAAAAATAAAAATTACAAAAACCAAAGCTCAAAAATAGTTCTGTCCATTGTTCACTCCTGAGCCAGGTTGGTAACTATATACAAGTATTGTCCTGGTCACAACGAGTCCAGTGACCCAATCGTCCATTAAATCAAATAAAATAGGATTGGTCAAAAGTTCTTACAGAGTCACTGTAGGCTCATATGCTTGACGGTTACATACTTACATTACATATTTACATATCTTATTTACATGATCTACTTACATGCGGAACCTTACGGGGATTTGACCTAGGGTATTATGGGTAGACCTTCGCAGCACTCGTACTGGTGTAGTGCGCTCTCTATTGGCTACGCTATGGGTGACTCTATGTAGCACGGGTATGCCTGATTTTCTATGACCACTGATGCTCACTGTGGGCATGACAGATTCGCCGCTGGCAGTGGTTGGATTCTGTAGCTCCACAACTGGTGCGGCATCTGCTGCTTGAGCCCGCTGGTCTTCAGGCTGGTCTTGAGTCGCATCTCTTTCTGGCACTACTAGCTGGGGAAAGGTCAAGACAGTCACAACTATGGCCTGGTTCATTGTCCAATTTAGGGGAACTTGCCGAGTAATGTGCTTATCTTTTCCTCCACCTCTTCCACTGGCTGAGGAATATCTTGGTCTTCAATCCTTTCCTTTAATTGGTCAGGGCATGGTTTTAGATGATCCCTCGACACTGCCGCTGAGGTTTCTTCTCCATCTTTACTGATGAGGCACACCTTGGTGTTATCAAAGTATGAAGGTAAAACGGTGTATGGCTCAGCTTCCCACTGGTCGTCCAGTTTGTGCACTCGTCTCTTCCTTTTGAGTACTTGTTCTCTAAGGTGTTCGAAGCCCTGTCCAACTTTGGTCTGTAAGTGAAGCCGTCCAAATGTCACCTTTTGAAGCCCAAGGTGCAGTACCTAGGTCACGTGGTAAGCGCCGAAGGTGTGGCACCAGACCCTGACAAAGACCCAACACCATTTATGAAGTACCGCAGTTTCTTGGGTTAGTGGGCTACTACCGGAGGTTCATCAAGAACTTCACCAAAATAGCCACACCCCTGCAAGACCTTCTAGTGGGCCAACCCAAGAAGGCCAAGAACAAGAGTCCTCCATTTGAGCTAGTAGTGCCAGAAAGGGATGCGACTCAAGACCAGCCTGTCAAAGACCAATCCACGAGGACAGCAGCCAAAGCATTTCAAGAACACTTTTGTCGACTTCATAGTTACCCTGAACGAGTGCTTACCGATCAAGGCCCAGCCTTTGAAGCAGAAGTATTCCAGGAGTTTTGTAACCTGTACGGCTGCAATAAAATAAGACCCACGCTGAATCATCCCCAGACCAACGATTTATGCGAGAAAATTAACCAGGTAGTAATAGACCTGTTGAAGATTCTGCCCCTGGAAGAGCATAGCCTGTGGCCAGAGAAGCTAACGGATTTGGTAGACTTGTATAACCAAATCCCAGTGAACTCCACCAAGTGTACACCCGCCTACCTGATGGGGGCTAGACCTGGCAAGTTAACTATTGACTTGGACATGGAAGTTTTAACACCAGAGATAACAACACCAGATGCACACTGTGATATGGAGCGGCAGCAACAATATCACAAGGTGCAGGAATGTGTAGAGAAACGTTTGTCCCAGGCAAGACAGAGGCAGGAAAGAAACTATAATCAGCATGCCCCTGCAGTTCCCTTGTCACCTGGAGAACAAATACTCAAAAGGACGAGTGCACAAACTGGATGACCAGTGGGAAGCTGAGCCATACACCGTTTTACCTTTATACTTTGATAACACCAAGGTGTGCCTCATCAGTAAAGTTGGAGGAGAAACCTCAGCGACAGGGCTTCGAACACCTCTGCCAGGTGCTTCAAGTGGTCTTCATAGGTTTTGGAGAAGACGATGATGTCATCCAGGTACAGCAGAACGGTTTTAAAGTTTTTATGTCCTAGGCAGCATTTCATTAACCGCTGGAACGTCCCCGGTGCACTGCAGAGCCCGAATGGCATGTAGTTGAACTCGCAGAGGCCCATTGGTGTCGTAAACACTGTCTTCTCTCTGTCTTCTTCTTCCATGGGAACCTGCCAATACCCACTGGTGAGATCTAAAGTAGAGAAATAGTTAGCAGATCTCAGTGCAGCTAATGATTCCCCAATTCTGGGTAACGGGTAGGCATCCTCATGTGTAATGGGGTGAATCTTCCTGTAGTCAACACACATTCTCATGGTACCAGCTTTCTTTTTAAAGAGGACTACTGGAGCTGCCCAGGGGCTACAACTCTTTATGATTACCCCAGCCTCCTTCATCTCCTGTAACATACCCTTGGCACACTGATAGTCAGCTGGGAGTACAGGTCGGTACCTCTCTTTTAAGGGTGGATGATTTCCAGTGGGGATATGGTGTTGGACCCCTTTTGCCTGCCCAAAGCCTAGACGGTGTTTGCTGAATACCCATTCATACTCTCGAGCCACCTGGTAAACCGCATGTTTTTGGTGCAAAGGGGTGGAGTCAGTGCCCACGTGTAGCTTCTGACACCAATCCTCCAACTGCCCCTCAGAGCCATTGTCCTCCGCCTGGTCGGACGGAAGCACTGCCTCTATTGCACTGTTACTGACGGTGAACAGCTTAGCAAGAGTGGCATACCGGGGTAAATGGACCTCTTTCTCCCCACAATTCAAGATGTGTATCGGTACACTCCCCTTTCAGACATCGACTACCCCTCTGGCTGTCAGGATGTTGGACCTACTATCAGAGTACACGGATGTGGAGAAATGGGGTCAGTGGGTGCTCTCGTCCGCTGGCCTGGCTGCCTTTAGAAAGACTGCCTGGACCAGTGCTCATACCACTGAACGCCCGCTCCCCATTGGCAACATACTACACAGACAACCCAGGGTTAGGGTAAAACAGTGTGGCAATGCTTTATTGAACCACAACACCCTATAGCAAACGCAATATTCCCAGCAATTACCCCCAAGATGGTGCACATTACAAGGTCTCACCCTTCCACTGACTCACCAGGATCATGGTAGATGATATGTCAGAGCTCCCAGGGTCACTACCACACATGTGGTACGCACACAGAGAGGAGGTAACGACAAGTGTAGGGAGATAACCGAGAGCAGTCCTCTGTTCTTTCAGCTGGGTCCGATGTACCCTCAGCTCAGAACCTGGAGAATGACACCAACAAGAAGAAAAGAGGTCTCTTTTATACCCGAGGCCGGTGATCTATTTTTAGATTTACACAGTGTCCTTCAGTTCATCCTCAAAGCCTTTATCTACCTTCAAAGCAACAAACTGGTTATAGAATACAATACACAATTAGCATATCAGCTCACAATAAACACAGATAAACAAACACTATGTACAAGTCACTATTACAGACTTACAAAGTATGTTAAATGGTATGCAGGTCTGTCTTCTTGACTCACCAGACATAAACACTTAAATCCACAAGCCAATATTCAGATAAAAAGTCAATTCTTCTGGGCTTATAAAACCATGGTTGTCTTGGAAATTAAGATACAATCTGGTTTCTTCACAATGGGTTCTACTAGGGCCTGGTAATCTTGACCCCTGAGGCCTATTGCTACCCGACATCAAATTAACATTTCACTCCTAGAGGATATTGCAATGGGGAATGGATCACTCACTCTGACACTGCCGACTTCCCAACCAGACAGCTCTACCTATTGTTTCTGCATCAGGGCCCTGATCTCCTTTTGCAGGACACGCTGCTGACTGGACCTGGCAGTCTCGGCTACCTGTTGCAACGAAACAATAATTTCTCCAAGACAATTGTCTATTACATTGGTGCTTAGAGTAATCATAGGATGGCATTCTTGTTTGTCAATATCAACTATAATCAAACCTTGCAACTGCAATCCTACTCAGCCAGCCTTGATGGTCACCTCTTTATACCCCACCTGAGGCAAGGACTGACCATTGCTGGCAAAGATGTTAAAGTGTTCATATGGGCTGCGAGTAATGTCTGAATCAGCCCAATACCGTTTAAAAAGGATATATGGCATTGTTTTTACCTGGGAGCCGGTGTCCAATAAAGCATTCATTGGGATGCCATCAAGCACGACGGGCAGGACCGGCCGTCCTCCTACATACTTGTCTCGCCAGCTTTGTGGGCGCGGTCTTCTTACTCCTGGGGGTTGGCCATCTGCCCCAAGGGTTGCTCATTTAAATTGCAGAATCTTGCGATGTGCCCCACCTTGTTTCAGCGGCGACAGATGGGCTGTCCGTCCTGGTCACAGCGATCGCTGTCTCTCCATCTGGTTGGTGGGATTCTCTTCTGCCGTCGCCATGGGACATCATCTGGACTGGAGGCCAGCTGTATTTTCTCCTTTGAGGACACTTGCATGGACTGCACGGTTTTGGTTAGTGCAGCCACACTTTTGGTCAGCTACTGGACCTGGAGACGTAAGCCTATAGAGGACTTATTATCTATGGTCTGCGTATCGGCCTCAACAGGGGTCTGGGGAAAGGATGCTGCCTTGTGTTGGTATGTAATTGTTGGGCATCTAGGGGCTGCTGTGCCACTAGAATATGGTTCACGCAGCACCCAGATGGCCCTATCTTTAAAGTGTGCGAAGTCCAGGTCAGGGCTTTGTAGGGCCATGATGCGCAGCTGTGTCCTTTGGGTGTTGGACAGGAGTCCCTCAATAAACTGCTCAGTTAGCAACCTATCCTCGTCTTGCACGCTGTCGGGGTCAACCTGCTTTATGGCCCGTAGTGCCTCCTCAAGGTTAAGGGCAGAGTCCCATATACTGTCCCTCATCCTTTGTTTGCACCCAAAGAATCTCATTTTTATTTCTGCTGCAGTGCGGGTGTCAAAGGTGTCCTTCAGCCTGGCCAAGATGTGCTTGACATTTCTTTTATCAGTGTCTGGCCAGGACTTTACCTCCCTCTGGGCCACAAAAGTTAACTGTCAAGTGAGGATGCTGACTTTTTAGCTCTCAGAGAGGGGGCACACTTCAAACAAACTACATAGTCTCTACTTGAAATCGCTCAAGGTGTGCGACTCCCCTGAGTATTGCGGTAACCAGGCCGCTCCCGGTATGTACGGCATTGATAGTGGCATTATGGGAGCTGCGGCTGCAGCTGCCGCTGGATATCCACTCGGGTTGGACTTTTTCTTCCCCCCTAATGAACCTCACCCAGGCTCTGGGTATCGTTACTGTAGTATGCGGCGGCTCCGCAAGTGGGATGGATTGAGCTGCTTAAAGTTTCTAAGTCGAGGCCTCCTGCTTTCTGCCCACTGACGACAGAGCGCATCCAGTGCTTCACTTCGCGCTCTCTTTTTGGGCTCCGCCCATGATGGCACGCCCTTCTGCTTCCGGCGTGCCGTGTGACACGGTAATGGTGGCGATTTAATAGTTAAATAAAGTTTATGGCACACAGTACCTGGCAATAACGGGCTACAGAATCCTGTTCATGACGCCAAGAATGCGTCGCCTGCTAGGGCGGTGGGGTACTCGGTCCGGGTCAGACAGTTCTTTGGGGGGAAGTTCACGACAGCAATGACCCGGTCCGTGGCCCTGGGCGTGCACTAAAATGAGGGGAAAAAGTTTATAGAGGATTAAGTCGTGACGCCACCTGTGGTGTTTGGCAACGGATCCCCAACGCTGCTAGAGGAGACCGCTGGGGCCGATGGTGACACAGCTGGGATGATTGTGCTCTCCACAGGTTGAGCGGGGCCACAGGGATACTGGTACAGTTTTTTATAAGGGATCGTGGACATTGGGGTGCAGGACTGAGGGTGCGAGAAATGACTGGAAGACACAGGGACTGTAGTTTCCTTTACCTTTACTTGATGGTTCAAGATGCAGACCGAGGCCCTGATAACAGATGGTAATGTAGATCCGGGCAGCCTGGAAGCAATTTAGGATCCACTCAGCCAAGTGGGTTTGGAGGCCTTCCTATTGCGCTGTCCTCTGAGGTCCTTGCTGCCTAAAGCTACGTATGCCGGGGCCTCTTTTCTCTCTCGTCCTTAAGTCCTTGCCCATATGGCAGGCACCTCGAGCCTTTCAATGGTAATGCTTGTGGCAGCTCTGGGCTCTCATATGCTCCTGTGCCGCTGGGTGTTAGATGGGGCCAGAAGACCTGCAGTCCCCTGCCCTCTGGATTTAGCTGCCGGGAATTCAGTACCCGCGCAACCACGGACTCCGGTGTCCTGTTTCTAACGCTCAACTCTGGGGTGAGTTTGGTTACAAATTCACTCCCCCAGGTTCTCCTACACTTCTCTCCTCTTCTCTCACTCTCTGACTCCCTTGTAACCCCACCTCCAGGCCAAAACTTATAGGGTACCTCCTATTCCATAGTAACCACATAATTGATACAGTTTTGGGCAACAACTCCTTTCTTGTCTATGAGTGTGCGTCACCCGCTTGGGCTGTGGGGTACTGCGACAGAGTCAGACAGTTCTTTTGGGGGGAATTTCAGGGCAGCAATGACTCGGTTCGTGGCCCTGGGTGTGCAATAAAATGAGGGGGAAAAGTTTATAGAGAATTAAGTCGTGATGTCACCTGTGGTGTTCGGCAACGGATGACCAACGCTGCTGGAGAAGACCGCTGGGGCCGATGGTGACGCAGCTGGGATGATTCTGCTCCCCACAGGTGGAGCAGGGCCCGAGGGCTACTGGTACAGTTTTTTATAAGGGATCATGGACGTTGGGGTGCAGGTCTGAGGGTGCGAGAAATGACTTGAATTCACAGGGACTGTAGTTTTTTTTACCTTTACTTGATGGTTCTAGATGCAGACCAGTGACGCGATAACAGATGGTAATGGAGATCCGGGCAGCCTGGAAGCAATTTAGGATCCACTCAGCCAGGTGGGTTTGGAAGCCTTCCTATTGCGCTGTCCTCTGAGGTCCTTGCTGCCTAAAGCTATGCCGGGGCCTATTTTCTCTCTCATCCTTAAGTCCTTGCCCATATGGCAGGCAGCTTGAGCCTATCAACGATAATGCTCCTCGTGGCAGCTCTGGGCTTTTATATGCTTCTGTGCCGCTGGGTGTTAGATGGGTCCAGGAGACCTGCAGTCCCCTGACCTCCAGCTTTAGCTGCCGGGAATTCAGTACGCGTGCAACCACGGACTCCGGTGTCCAGTTTCTAATGCTCAACTCTGGGGTGAGTTTGGTTACAGCTCCACTCCCCCAGGTTCTCCTACACTTCTCTCCTCTTCTCTCACTCTCTGACTCCCTTGTAATCTCGCCTCCAGGCCAGAACTTATAGGGAACCTCCTATGAATCCAGGTATCCAGGTGTTAGAGCTCCCCCTTCTGGTCTGGAGTCAGGAAAAGTGCTGGATGCTGATGTTACCTGGTAAGGGGACCCCTCCTCGCTTCCAGGCATGACATCACCCCCTGTGAGGAAGGGAATGTCACTCTGGCAATCGGACTCCTGGGGTGCCACAAGTGTTTAGTTGCTAGATTTGTAGGCTGTTTATAAAGTTTAAAAAAAAACTCCCAGAGGCTCACACAGGGAGAGCATGTGACTGTATTTCCTGTTTTTCCTGTGTCTGTGTATGAGAGAAGCAGCCTGCTGTAGATGCTTCACAGATTGAGACACACAAATGATTTATTCCTGATCTATTAAGCTTATCATATATTGCTCCTGATTGATCCTGAGTATAGAAGTTCTGTTGTCACATGCTTGGAGAGTATCCTGAATAATCCGCTGCCAACACTTATAGACAGTACCTTCACATGAAGGTCAACAATAGACAAATAAAGTTAAAATCACTTCTTCTTAAAAGCAGGTAAAGTGAGTTTGATCTGTGAAAAAGCATAAAAGGCCTATACATATATACATATGCATATGAACAAATGTAAACACATTCTATGGCTTTGGCTCATTAAGATTAAACAAATCCAAAAGAATCATAGGAAGCTTTTCCACTATAAAAATACAAACTTTATTCAGAATATATTAAAATTACATATATGGATAAAAAATATCCAAATGGGGACAACAATATGCACTAAAGTGGCCTAGAATGCATAGGTACAAACAAAATTCAAGAATGCATATACTTCAAAGCTGCATTAGCTAATGAGGAGCCAAATGTCAAATAGCTTCCATATATATAAAGATGCATATACTTGGTTCAGAATATCTCTAAAGAGGTATACATATGCGCACAGATTCAAAGAGATCAGAGGGATAATGACTCCCCCACTATAATGTAAGGTACAAACAAGACTCAACAAATACATATATTTCAAAGCTGCATTAGCTAATAAGGAGCTAAAAATCAAATAGCTTCCAAATGTATATACTTAGTTCAAGGTATCTCTAAGGAGGTATATATATGTGCACAGAATCAAAGAGACAAAACAGATAGTAACTCCCCCACTAGAATGCTAGCACTAATATGGAAGTGCAGAGCCCGCAGCAGGTGCTATAATGTATGCAGCAATCTGCACATCAATATACAGGGCAAATTAAAGTACTCAAAATATTCCTTGTTCACAAGGGAGCGTGAACAAGCTAAACGCGAAACGCGCGTCAGGGGTGCTGCGGCCACACTCAGGTACGGTCTCCCACTGGCAGCTTAATATTTTGAGTACTTTAATTTATATATACCTCCTTAGAGATACCTTGAACTAAGTATATACATTTGGAAGCTATTTGATTTTTAGCTCCTTATTAGCTAATGCAGCTTTGAAATATATGTATTTGTTGAGTCTTGTTTGTACCTTACATTATAGTGGGGGAGTCATTATCCCTCTGATCTCTTTGAATCTGTGCGCATATGTATACCTCTTTAGAGATATTCTGAACCAAGTATATGCATCTTTATATATATGGAAGCTATTTGACATTTGGCTCCTCATTAGCTAATGTAGCTTTGAAGTATATGCATTCTTGAATTTTGTTTGTACCTGTGCATTCTAGGCCACTTTAGTGCATATTGTTGTCCCCATTTGGATATTTTTTATCCATATATGTAATTTTAATATATTCTGAATAAAGTTTGTATTTTTATAGTGGAAAAGCTTCCTATGATTCTTTTGGATTTGTTGATAATTGGAAGTACTACTTGATCTAGGCAATATATTTATTGTGATTCATTAAGATTAAAGTATGATATCCCAGTCTTAATATTTGGCTTCCAGGAATAAGAGACACCAAATTCATTAACTGACCCATATGCATTTAATGAATATGGTACATCTTATCAATGGTGTGTGCCTCAGTGTGCCTTCCCAGAAATGTTAATCCAGTGCGGGTGCAGCCCTCAGCCACCACCGGGCCACCCATTACACCTCTACACACATTTCTCCTCCACCATCACTACACAAGACCTCCTCCTGCAGAACATCACTTCTCAGCCCCCTATATAGAGCTTCCATCTGCAGTATATGACTCCCTAGCTCCTTATATACACAACGTCCATCTGCAGTACATCACCAAGTCTTTATTGTGTGACCTATAAAGGACTATGGCTATTTAACATTATGGTGGTGGTTTCAGGTGTTTTTCTATGTTTCCATTATGAGCTTTTGGTGAATTTTTTTATGCTGCATATTTTTGATGCGTCAAAAAATGCAGTGTCTTACAGTACCAGCAAAGTGGATGGAATTTATAGAAATCTCATGCACCCTGTGATTCTTTTTAACACAGCAGAAACTGACCTGCGGTGCATGTTTCAAATCCACAGCATGTCAATTTCTCTTGCAGGAGCTTTTTCTGTGCAAATTTTCCCCATAGACTTGCATTAGATGTGTAAAATCTGCATGTAAATACACACATACGTTTTAAGCGCGTTTCCAGCTCAGAAATGCAAAAAAAAACGCATTTAATCCACGCCCAAGTATGTTAATAAAGTTTTGTTGAAACAAAGTACCAGGAAGTATCAAAAACAAACCAGCTTTATTTAAAGTATGACATACCAAAAAGAGACATAAAATGCAATGTCAAAAATGAGATAAAGACAGGTGTTAAAAAAACGCACACAAAAACTCAATAAAAACCGCAAGTAACCTAATTTAAATAATAGGTGCAGATATTCTGGAACATCAAAACCTCATTAAGAGGTCATTGTGGGAACGTAGCCTTAGGGGACCTGAAAAGTTCCCTTTAATTTGATTACCTATAATTTAGAATTCAATGATATGTCGTCAATTCAGGAAATAAAGCTTCATAAATTCTAGAGATAAATCTTTAATAGTAGTTTGAGTTTTGAGGCAGAACAGATAAAGAAGTGGTTGTTTCATTTATTAATATGTCAGACAAATTCGAGGAGATAAAGTACTTTTAATTGCCTATTCCTTACTTTAGCTTTCTGCGTTCTGTACATACTTTGTGGGGGTTTTTATCCTGCTGTGCCTGTGAAATTGTTGTCAGAGAGAAAATTTAGCAAATAAACAAATCTAATTATATTGAAAGCTGATGGAAAACACAGTAAATGGTCAGTTACAATTACATAGATTTAGAAGAGACTTCACAGAATGGAGGGAAGAAAGCCATTGTGCTCTTGCCATAGGGAAAATCTAGACTTATCTTGGCATATGTTATAGACTTGGATGTTGGCAGGAGATAACTTGGTTATCAGAAACACACAAACATGTTGTATAATCTGGGCCACAACTCTTTGGGTATTGGTACAGCTGCTCTGTGTTAGATTTAGTGGATTCGGACTCTCTTTTTAGTAGAGAATTAGGGATTAAAGGCATGGATATGTAAAATTAACACACACTGTTGTCATGAAATACAACTGAACAGACTATCACGTAAGTGGTAGAATACAGCTCCGCATGTATATAGGCTGCTTTATGCTTCCTAATTGCTGTAGTAATTGCTGTTTGTGTCACTCTTGTTTGAATTGCTTCCATTTGTAAAACTGCAATGGAGCTGACAGCTGGGGCTTAGACCAATAATGACAGCATTATAGAACATAAATATACATACAAATAAGTTGGGGAAGTGAATCCAAGACTTTTATGTTGGGTGACACTAATTTATCGAAGAGTAACTGACATTTCCACTCCCAATCACCTATGTAAGCAGAATACAAGCATGTTGCATTATGAAAATCAGAGATACAGTGCCTTGAAAAAGTATTTATACCTCATGAACTTTTCCACATTTTTTACATTACACTGACAAACTTAAATATTTTTTTCTCCTCCGTCACCATTCCAAGTCTTCTCCCACAGTTCTCCAGCCGCAGAAACTACAATTGTTTACTCACCACAGTGGGTGAGTGAGAGATGGTCAGCTGTTATGGAAGTAGACATGACTGCTACTTTTGTGTCATCTAGCACAACACTTCTTTTTCAATCCACCATAACATCTCCGCCTGCACCTCACTCACAGTCCAGCAGTTTGTCCTGTTCTCCATCCTCAACCCTCTCTCAGCACAGCAGCCATCCCTTGGTCTCACAGTTGTGGTCACATAAAAGAATGTATCCTCCTACACAAGGCAAAGCTAAGAGATTGAACTCCACCATCTCCATCCCTGTTGGCCACGGATATGCTGCCTTTCTGCCTGGTGGATACAGATGGTTTCAGAAAGGTGATGGCCATCGCAGTCCCCCAAAACCAGTTGCCCAGTCGCTACTACTTCTTTAAGAAAGCTGTGCCTGTGCTACACCAACATGTCGCCGACAACATCACTGTTCCCTGAAAAAAGCAATGTCTGTCAGGGTGCATTTCAATACTGACCTCTGGATGAGCAAACATGGGCAGGGGCATTACATCTCAATAACTGGGCACTGGGTGAGTCTGGTGGATGTGGGGGCAGGCGGTCTAGGGGCTGCACCACAAGTCTTTGAATCCCCAAAGCTTGAGGGACAAACCTCTGTTCCTAAAAGTTCCTCCACTGTTTCTTCATCTTCCACCTCCTCTAGGGCCTTCACAGCCATGGCTCACCACAATCAAGAAGTTTAAATGAATATGCATTGAAGATTGCAGTCACACAGCTCAAGAGTTTTAGACATGTATCCAGGCCGAGTTAGGCCTCTTTCCGTTTTTCTCCTTGCGGCGCCCCCGGCATTTTTCCGCAGCGCCGCATCACAAAACCGTATGCACCGCATGCGGTTTTTTTCCCATAGACTTTTATTAGCGCTGGATGGCGCCACATGTCACTGCGGCGCGTCCGGTTGGTGCCGGATGCGG
>VIAB01001670.1:7477-17560 GCA_009801035.1 Oophaga pumilio | reverse complement strand
GCGCCGTTTAGGCGCCCGCCGGATGTGTGAATGAGGCCTTAGAGTAATGGTTGTCTTCACTAAACCTAGAGCCAGGGAAGGCCATGTGCAATAACGGTGCAAACCTAGTGGTGGCCCTACGCCTTAGCAACCTCACACACATGCCTTGCATGGCTCACATCCTGAACTTGGTGGTACTACCTTCTCTCAGCCACTATCCCGGCCTGGATGCGCTGCTGCAGAAGGAACAGTCGCTGTGTGCTCACTTCCGACAATAGCACCCCGCAGGTCATCGACATGCATTGATACAGAGGTCTTTCGGCCTACCGGTTAATCATTTGATTAGCGATGTTCCAACATGGTTGAATTCCACTCTGCACATGTTGCAGCAGCTGTGGCAGCAGTGACGAGCCCTGGTGCAGTATGTCCTTTTGTATAGCCTGGACCAATGCAGTCCCGACGAGATGCAAATTTCACTTGCGGAGTGGGCACAGGTGATGGACCTCTGCAACCTTCTGCACAGTTTTGAAATGGCTACTAAGACGGCTAGCACTGACAATGCCATCATCAGTGTCAAGATCCATTTTTGGATGTGTGGCAACTCTGATTTCACTATGATTTAAATGTAACTTTTTCCTTTCGGGCCAGAAGGGGTTAATGTCAGTTTCCCTTGCTACAACTGCAGAGTTGCTAGGTCAGCTGATGTGGGTGGTGACCACTCCCACCATACTTTAAATAGTCACCTGATCCATCAGCTGACTGTTGGTGTTAGAGCAATCAATGTTGACCAAGCCTGAAGTAAGGAGCTCTCTGGTTTCAGTGGTGAATCTGCTGGTTTCATGGAGTTCATGGTCCTGGTGCCTTTCTTCTGCTCTGCGTTGCTTTACAGCAGAGAAATTTGTCAAGCTAAATTTTTTTGTTTTTTTACCTTGTCTGTCTCATGTTTGTCACTGTTCCCTGTGTTGTACCTTGCTGGCCAGTGCACTAGCCAGAGCAGTGTGAGGTGACAGTGAGGGATGAGGTTCTTGATGACGGCAGGGGGAAGGACTCATTTATTGCGTTAGGGGAGTGCAGGGACAGGCTCAGGTTTGAGTTCAGAAGGTGTCCATCCCTCATTCCCTATCGGTAGGGCCTTCCTCTCCCTATTTCCATCCCGTTGTGTGTGTTGTGCCATCCGCAGTCAGACCCCCTGTTAGGTCATTACATTTATTGACAATCAGCATCACTATACCAGTCATCTACTTGCTGGAGCACACTTTGAATAGTCTGCGTGAGGAAGTGATGGTCCCAGAGCAGAAGGTGGATGCGGAACAGATAGCAATAACTCAAATTTCCGAACTGTCATCACACAGGTGGATTCTATGGGAGGGTGGGTTACAGCAATCAAGTGGGGCTTAGTGTAGCAGACAATCTGTTAGTGAAGATGCAGGAGTCAAGGAACAAATGGAGGAGGACTAGATGATTGACGCGCAACAGTCAGGAGATGAAGAAGATAATTATCCGCTGTCTGTTTTCCATGGTTGGCAGGAGGGGACAGAAGAAGCAACATTGAGTTTTACCCCACCACCAACACAGCATGGACTTGAAATTCATGGAAGCGCCCAACACATGAGCACCTTCTTGCTGCACTATCTTCAACACGATGACCATATTCTTAAGGTTAGGAATAGTGCTGACTACTGGGTTGCCACTCTTTTAGATCCATGGTACAAGAGTAAATTTAGTCAGATGCTTCCCCCCACTGGAAAGGGATGCACGCATGCTGGAGTATCGACACATGCTTGTAGACAATCTTAAGAGTGGTTTTCCCTAAAACAGCAGTGAGGCACACAGTGTGCATCCCAGTTCTAGAGATCTAACCCCGGGAACGGCAAAGCTTCATCACAAAAAATATTAGCAGTAGCAGCAGCAGCAATGTAAGTGGTATAAGCAATTTCTGTGAGTAGTTTCACATTTTTTAGACCAGCCCGTGCACCATCAGAATAGAGTACAAGTCTGACATGTTGTGAACGACTGGAGAGGATGGTGCAGGAGTATCTGGAGCTCAATATCAATGCCATCAGGGGGGTTAGAACCTTTTGCATTTTGATCATCAAAAATGAAAGAGTGGCCTGAGCTCGCCTGTCATGCCTTGGAGGTTTTGTCATGCCCAGTATTCAGTATTCTCTCAGAACTTGCCTTCAGCACTGTTGGTGGTGCCCAGATGGATAAGCGTATCCGGCCTGGCTGTCCCCTGAAAATGTAGACCACCTAACTTTCATCAAAATTAACAAGTCATGAGTCTCCAATGACTTTTGCAACACAGTCGTAGATTGGGCAGACTAGGCGATGGTGTCGTTTTTAGTGTCATGTATTGATCTTGCGTTAATGCAGTCTGTGCCATCTTTGTGGTGTCTTCTGTGCATGTTGTTGCTTCTCCTGCTGATGTTATGATAGTACAAACAATTTTTTGAAATGTGGAGACTCCAAGTTGGGTCTCCATCTGCTCGGTTGCCTATAGTAGAAGGTGTGTCAGAGGCCTATTATACTGTTTCTACTCTGTGGAAGTTTATGCCACTTTAGTGGTGTGTAACTGATGTTTATGCCATCTGAGTGTGGCTAGAATAAAAAAATTAAAGGTGTTGCATGAGGTAACATTAGTGCTCTAACCAAGCTGATATTTGTACCACCTGAGTCTGGCTGGGAAAAAAATTGAGCTGTTGCATGAGGTATCAGGGCTCCCAGCACAGCCAGCCTACACTGGTCCCTCACCCACCTTCTCTTAATTTAAGCTTAAATTCAAAGCTTTAAATGTGGCCCAGACCCAGATACCACATGCATGGCCTATTGCTGACTACTGCTGTGCTATTATAAAATGTTCTGCTGTGGGTCAATTGATCAGTTTGTGCCACCTAAGTGTGGATGGGAAACTAAAAAAAAAGAGCTGTTGCATGAGATACTTGGGGTCCCAGCAAAGAAGGCTTAAATCGCTCCCTTAGCCACCACTTCTTAATTGAAACTTCAATTCAAAGCTGTTAATGCTATCCCAGACCCTGATATCTCATGCATGGTCCATGGCTGACTGCTTCTGTGCCATTATAAAAGGTTCTACTGTGGGTCAATTGATCAGTCACCTACCTGTGTTACTTTCCTTACATTTTTCTACCAATAGTACTGTATCAAACTGATGTTTGTGCCATCTCAGTGTGGCTGGCATAAAAAAATGGAGGTGTTGCATGAAGTAGCAGGTCTACCAGCTAAGAAGGCTTACATTGCTCCCTTAACCACCAAGTCCTCATTAAAACTTCAATTCCAAGATGTAACTGCTGGGCCAGACCCTGATACCTCATGCATGGGCCATGGCTGACTGCTTCTGTGCCATTATAAAAGGTAGAAATGAGCAAATTTGTTTGGATTTTGGCCCTGAATCTGATTTTTACATATTCGGGCCATATTCGAACACTATTCGTGCTGAATGCATGTCTAATGATCGGTTCCGAACATATTCGGTAATTTTTACTCCCATTGACTCTAATGACATTCAGCTGTGTTCGATAAATATTGCAAAAACAATATTCGAATCCGATCATTGTTTGGAACCGAATCTGAACAAATTTGCTCATCTGTAATAAAAAGTTCTACTGTTGGTCAATTGATCAGTCAACAAACTATGTTACTTTCCTTACATTTTCCCACCTATAGTACTGTATGAAACTGTTGTTTGTGCCATCTGAGTGTTGCAGGCATAAAAAAATGGAGGTGTTGCATGAAGTATCAGGTCTCCCAGCTAAGAAGGCTTAAACTGCTCCCTTATTCAACAGGTCCTCATTAAAACTTCAATTCCAAGCTGTAAATTCTGGGCCAGACCCTGATACTTCATTCATGGCCCATGGCTGACTGTTTCTGCGCCATTATAATAGGTTTTACTGTGGGTCAATTGATCAGTCAACTACCTGTGTTACTATCCATACATTCTTCTACCAATAGTAGTCTATGAAACTGATGTTTGTGCGACTTGCAAGTGGCTAGAAAGCTAAAAAAAAATTGAGCTATTGAATGAGGTATTAGGTCTCCCAGCTAAGAAGGCATACACCGCTCCCTTAACCACCAGGTCCTCATTGAAACTTCAATTCCAAGCTGTAAATGCTGGGCAAGACCCTGATACCTCATGCATGGGCCATGGTTGACTGCTTCTGTGCCATTATAAAAGGTTCCACTGTGGTTCAATTGATCAGTCAATTGCATGTGTTACTGTTCTTATATTTTTCTACCAATAGTAGTCTATTAAACTAATATTTGTGCCACCTCACTTAAGTGTGGCTAGGAAACTAAAAAAATTGAGCTGTTGCATGAGGTATCAGGTCTAACAGCTAAGAAGGCTTACACCACTCACTTCACCACCTGGTCCTCATTGAAACTTCAATTCCAAGCTGTAAATGCTGGACCAGACCCTAATACTTCATGCATGGCCCATGGCTGACTGCTGCTGTGCCATTAACAAATTTCTACTTTTGGTCAATTGATGCAGTTTTCATGGTGTCTACCCCTAATTTTAGCTGGTTGGGAAGCTTGTTGTCACCCCATAAAGTGTTGTGTATATGTTTGGTTTGACCTCCCATTGAATCTAATTGGGTTTGGGTACGTTTGTCGAAACGTTGGACGAACATGTTCAGCGAACGTTTAATCGTTCGGCGAATCGAACTGAACCGAACCTTGAAAGGTTCGCTCATCTCTAGTCACTACAAATGATCCTGGCAGGGGAGAGGAGGGAGCAGCTGGGTCAGGAGTTATAGAAGGGAATGATAAATGCAGGGACAAGACACTTAATGTCTCTATATAAAACAGACAAAAGAGAAGAACTCACTGGTAGAAAGGCAAAATGAGCAAATGTAGGTACACAGTATTATATAATATGATGACTGTAATATATATAGAGGACAGAAACTTTGATGGGAGTGCTTCTTTAACTAACAGCCTAATATAGAGTATGCTTATGGGTCTGTTAGTTTGTGTAATAAGTCTAACAAACATACTGGAAATACAGACATGAAAGGCTATGGTCACACTGAGTTTTTTGTAGAGTTCAAAAAACACAAGTTTTTCAAGCAAAAAAATACTCCTAGTTTGGAGAGTATTTGTAGAAGTATTTATTTTCCTGAAGCATTTCTTGAAGTAGTTTTAAGGTATGTACATAAAACACTTTTTTCAGGTGGATTCTGCTGCTGGAAAAAGCGTCATAAATCACCAAAAAAATGAAATGAACATTGAGAACAGTCAGGGCCGGCTCCAGGTTTTTATGGGCCCCTTTAACACAGACCACGATTCATGGTGCACAGATACTGCAGAGAAATATGGGTATAGTACAATGCCAAATACTTCTCTTCTTCAATTACCTATTGTAAATTCTACAATAGCTCAGAAACCGCCAAATCCACACAGCGCACAGCACAGACTGGACAGTACAGTCCTCCATACAATATTATAGGCACCACATAGTCCTCCATACAGTATTATGGGCCAAATATAATGCTCCATAAAGAATATTGGACCCCAAATAATGCTCCATACAGGATACTGGTCCCCATATAATGCTCCATACAAAATATGGAGCTCTACTCAGCACTGTGCTGCGTTCTGCACTGTTACAGCTCAGGATAAGGTGCTGTGGAAAGACACCCCATTATCATCATCATTGTCTCCCCATCATCATCATTGCACCCCCATTATCATCATCATTGCCTCCCCATTATCATTATCATTGCCTCCCCATCAACATCATTGCCTCCCCATCATCATCATTGCCTCCCCATTATCAACATCATTGCCTCCCCATTATCATTATCATTGCCTCCCCATCATTATCATTGCCTCCCCATCATCATCATTGCCTCCCCATCATCATTGCCTCCCCATTATCATCATCATTGCCTCCCCATTATCATCATCATTGCCTCCCCATTATCATCATCATTACCTCCCCATTATCATCATTGCCTCCTCATCATCATCATCATTGCCTCCCCATCATCATCATCATTGCCTCCCCAGCATCATCGCCTACCCATCATCATCATTGCCTCCTCACCACCATCACTGCCACCCCCACAACCATCACACATACAGCACCACACACAGACAGCACCGCAGCACTCTCTCACATACACACACAAAAGCACCGCACTACATACACACACGCAGGCAGACACAGACACACACACACACTGATACACACAGACACATAACCTCACATCTCACCTGTCCGGCGCCCGCGCTTACTCTCTGCCACAGCCAGCCGCTGAATGATGACGTCATCCAGCGGCGCTGCTGTGAGAGGAAACGCGGGCGCCCTGCAGGCGCCCCCTGGAGCCCGAAGCTGCGGAGGCACGGGGTGAGGTAAGTATTTTCCGGCTGCTGCCGGGGCCCTGAGCAAGCGGGGGGGCCCAGTGGCGGTGCTGGCACCGCTCTCATCTGCTAATAGGCACCGGGGTGCCCGACGGCGAGTGGGCCCCCCGCCTGCTCAGGGCCCCAGCACTAGCACAGTAATGTAAAACAACTCTGCTGTGCACATGTTCTGTATTTTGTTACTTCTTTTAGCCAAGTCAGGGTTCGGAAAATGTAAAGCTGTAGCATGTCCATTCTTTTGGTGGCTTGAACTAGGAAGCCACTTGTCACTATAGTGGAAGGTACAGAGAAATATTCATGTAAAATATTGAATGTGTGAACATGGCCTCAAAGCCATTGTGTATTCATTTCATACCCTTAATGAAGTTTTGCAAAAGTTTTTTCCCATAAGCATTCTTTGAAGTCTTTTGTTCGAATATTTTTAATTTGACAAGGTTTCCTTCAGGACTCACTTCAAAGAAGTGACAAGCATTAGGTGTTTTTCAAAACCTCCTCATGAGAAAAAATGTCAAAATCAAAAAACACCTCAAATGAACAGCAATGGATTTCCCATGGAAGTCAATAGGAAGTGTTTTCTAAGGGCTCATGCCAACATCAGTGGACCTTGGTCCAATCATGTACCGCAATGCACAGACTAGCTGCAGGTATCCCCACCGTACCATGGCAGATTCACATATTTCTATGAGGCTATCACTCTTGGGTCAGGAGACCCGCAGCCAGTCAGTGCATTGTGGTACGTAATGAGACCGAAATCCATGGATGAGCCATAAGAATTTTTAAAGCAGTTTTTCAGGAGGATTTTAGTGAGGGTCCAATACAAAAAGTTATGAAAAAACCTCAGTGTGAACATAGCCTAAAGCCAGTCTCACCTGTATTAGTTTTGCAGGTGAAAGCCATATTACAAAACTGCAGCAATTCACAATTTACCTGCTTTTATGTAGAGTCATCATTATAGTATGTGTATACAGAGGATTTTTTTTTACAGTTTTTTGTAGTAGGTACAATTCAAAAAAATGCTTGGAAAACAGAAGGCTCCAAAAAGCACTTAAAAAAAACTGTTCAAAAAATGTAAAACATTCTTCAAAACACCTTCAGAAAATCCATAAGTAAAAAAGTCCTCCAAAAACTCCCCAAAGATGGAAAGTTTTCTCTATTGGTTTCTGATAGAAAACTAGTGGTTTCTGACCACCTAAAAAAAAGCTGTCTGTGTACATACTTCTAAAAACAAACTCTTTTCATTGTTTACATCTGTAAAATGTCTACTAGTTTGTGAGTATTTGGGCACAGATGAAAGGAGGCACTTAACCATTTTGTCATTACTCTTAAAACACATGTAGGTCATGTAAGTATGCTTATGTATTTCTGATACTCTAAGGCTATGTTCCCACAATGAGCTTTTGGTGAGTTATTTTAGAATGAATATTTTTGAAAAAATACAAGCAACCTATTTTACTTAATAGGTGCAGAAAATCTGCAACATCAAAAAATCACCAAAAGCTCAACATGGGAAAATAATCTAAAAGGGACATGTTACCTTGAAAATCAATTGGACTTCTATTCCTTTTCTAGGACTGTAGTGTAAAATATGCAGACAAGTACAGTTCACAAGAGCCTCCTGGGCAGTTTTCCATTTGCCCTGTGCATTTTTCAGAAATAATTTGTTTTGTAAATTGTCCACATTGTAAAATACTTTGCCTACGTAGTATTAATTTCTAAAGTTGCCCAGGAGTGGCTAGTCTACAAAATTGACTGCAAAAATCTGATGCTTTCTTTTTCTTTCTGTACAAAACTCGTCCAATTAGAATGCTGTCCCTATAATTTTAATATATGGACGATTGCTCTGATTATCCATCTCTCCTTAATTGCCTGTTTGCATTTTATCTTCTTTCTCATATAGGTAAAAGAGAAGCAGCCACACTAGCTGCGAATTGGAGAAGAAGGCACAATCTTTGAGAGCAATTTGCTGTGAACGTTTCAAATATAGTGTTGTCCATTCTTGATATCTGATATTATGGGGCACGAGGGCGTTTTGAACAAGCATTTTACAGCTTTCAGTGACTTTTTAAATTTATATTTGTTTTAAGAATTTTTATGGAGAAAATAATGGGAAAATACGTAAGAATGTAGAAAAAAACAAAATAGCGCTTACTATAATGTCAAGTGACTATGCAGGACAGATATACCATGGTTGCAGTACAAATGTGAATGTAAACACAAAATGCTTAAGCTCAAAGCAAGCACTGACAATCAGAAGAGGAGGAAGACCCCCAATATGCAAGTGAGGAGGCATTATTGTGCACCATGGTCTTGGCAATGCCAAGGGTGCATAAAAGCCCATTCATCTATATAAATTAAAATGTATTTTTTCGATCACTGTACCAGTAACAGGTACAGTGCTTCCGGTCGTTATAAGGGCTACAGTTGAAACCAGAAGTTTACATACACTATATAAAAAGACCCATATGCATGTTTTTTTCAATATCTGACATGAAATCAGAATAAACCTTTCTCGTTTTATGTCAGTTAGGATTACCGTAATTATTAATATTTGCCAAATGCCAGAATAATGAGAGAGATTGTTTTAAGGAATTTTTATTACTTACTGCAAAGTCAAAAGTTTACATATATTTCATTAGTATTTGGTACCATTGCCTTTTAACTGAAAAACTTGGGTCAAACGTTTGGCGTATCCTTCCACAAGCTTCTCACAATAGTTGGTTGGAATTTGGGCAGATTCATCTTGACAAAACTGGTGTAATTGATCCAGGTTTGTAGGTCGCCTTGCTCGCACCTGACTTTTCAGCTTTGCCGATAAACGCTGTGTGATAGCGTATCAAGACTCTTCAGTGCTACAGTCGACTATCCATGTCTACTAATACAAATAGGCACAAATGACATAGAAAAAAAGACCTTGAAACTATATGAAGAGACTTTGAAGACCTAGGCTGGAAAGTAAAGGAACTGAGAGCGCAGGTCGTCTTCTCAATCATCCTCCCAGTGGAGACTGAACATAATTCTACAGGTGAACAACTGACTACATCTATGGTGCCATGAGCAACGTTCTGGGTTTCTTGACCATGGAGTGAATTACCTGTATGATGGTCTCTTTGCTAGAGATGGTCTCTTTGCATCTTGCTAAAACAGGAAAACACATATTTGATAGACGCCTTGCTACACTCATCAGGAGAGTTTTAAACTAGAGCAATAAGAGATGGGAAATAAACGACCAGGAAAAATCTGCAGCTAATAAATTCTTTTGGGAATCCTGCTAATACAGTAGAAGTTGAAATAAAGAACAAAAACAACAAATTTTGAATGAAAATAGAGTAGTAAGAGAAACCGTCTACAAACTAAAATGTGTCTATACAAATGCACAAAGCATGGGAAACAAAAAAGGAGAATTGGAGCTGCATCACTGAAACTTTGTGGGATGACACACATGATTGGAATACAAACCTTGAAGGCTACAACTTATTTATTAGAAACATGATTAACAAGAGGGGAGTAGATGTTGCATTGCATGTTAGGAAAACATATATATCCCCAGAGATTCAAACTTCAGAGACTGATAGCTCTGTAGAAACTGTTTGGGTAAGAGTACAAGGAGAGAAGAACACAAAGGACACTATTATAGGTGTTTACTAAAGTCCACCTGGATAGACTGAAGGCATGGATGAACTCATCTTTAGAGTTGAGCGATACTTTCCGATACCCAAAAGTATC
>VIAB01001669.1:188449-200289 GCA_009801035.1 Oophaga pumilio | reverse complement strand
ATATTTGTGTCATTCTCAAATCTTTTGGCCATGACTGTACAGTACATGCATTACATTACTTCTCCTGTACCGATTCTATCTTATATACCGTATAATACTCCAGAGCTGCACTCACTATTCTGCTGGTGCAGTCACTGTGTACATACATTACATTACTGATCCTGAGTTACATCCTGTATTATACCGCAGACCTGCACTCACTATTCTGCTGGTGCAGCCACTATGTACAAACATTACATTACTGATCCTGTACTGATCCTGAAATATAGACTGTATTATACTCCAGAGCTGCACTCACAATTCTGCTAGTACAGTCACTGTGTACATAATTACATTCTGGTATTCTGGTCATAGGGTGAGTATATTTGCCCCCCCCGCCAGCATATCACTTTCAACTGTATCGGCATCTTACATGCCAGTATAGTTGATAGCAATGATGGCAGTAGCATCACCTGACTCTCTCATCATTCCCCCTTTGCATCTGACATCTCAACACAGTGGGTACGATGACGTCATTACAACGCGCTCGCTGTACCGAGATGTGCAGAAGATCTGAGCACACCATGAAGAGACGGGAGCAGTAGGGGAACGGGCTGAGATGAGTATTTACTTTTTGGGACCTATTATACTGTATGGAGCACTATGTGGGGCACATTATATTGTATGGATCAATATGATGGGCCATTGTATTGTATAAAGCAGTATGTGGGGCCATTATACTGTATAGAGCACTATGTGGGGCCATTATACTGTATGGATCACTATGTGGGACCATTATACTGTATGGAGCACTATGTGGGACCATTATACTGTATGGAGCACTATGTGGGACCATTATACTGTATGGAGCACTATGTGGGTCCATTATACTGTAGTGAGGGGTATGTGGGGACTATTATACTGTACGGAGGACTATGTGGAGCCATTGTACTGTATGGAGAATTGTTTTTGTTGCCATTATACTGTATGGAAGACTATGTGATGGTCATTATATTGTATGTAGCACTATGTGGGACCATTATACTGTATGGAGCACTATGTGGGACCATTATACTGTATGCAGCACTATGTGGGACCATTATACTGTATGGAGCACTATTTCGGGGTATTATACTGTAGTGAGGGGTATGTGGGGACTATTATACTGTACGGAGGACTATGTGGAGCTATTGTACTGTATGGAGCACTGTTTTTGTGGCCATTATACTGTATGGAGGGTTGTGTAGGAATTGCAGTTGGTGAATCTGTTATGGGGTCACCATTCTTTGTTTTGGGGCACAGTAGAGTCATCATATTGTGCATTTGGAGGATTTCACTGTTTGGGGGCACTTTCGTTGGCCTCATAATTTATTGTCTGTATTATTCAAGATTTTTTAATCTTTGTTAGTAAATATTTAAATTAGGCCACTGGGCCGTATGCTTTTTACAACTCTTACATAACACATTACTGTATATTATTCCAATATTTGATTCTAAGATATATTAATTAAAATGCTCTTTCTTAATGGTACAACCTCTTTAAGTTTGCTTCCATATGAAACGTTCATCGTTATATTTGATAAGAAAAAACTTCCTCAATTCTAGACATTTTTAAAAAATTATTATGGTTGGCCGGTGACTTTGTCCAAGCTTTTAATTTTGTCCCTCTTTGTATTTGAGTTTGACATCCCTGGTCTAAGCCCAAGGTCCAGGTGGGCACAAGGGTCACTGGCTTCAGTGCAGCAGGTTGGTGAGTAGAGAGACTGGAAACTGTAGGTAGACAGGTGGAATGCTGGAAATTGGAAAGAACGTAGAGGATGTCAGGATGTGGTGGAGTGCAGGAAACCACAGGTAGGTGTAGGACATCATGAAACCACAGGCAAGCATGTGGAGTGCAAGAAGGGAAAGGATGTCAGGAAACCGCAGGCAGGCGAAGGATGTCATGTATCTGGAGGCAATCTGGTGGAGTGCAGGAAATCGCAGGCAGTTGGAGGACATGACAAAACCGCAGGCAAGCAGGTGGAGTGCAAGCAGGGAAAGGATGTCAGGAAACTGCAGGCAGGCAGAATACATCAGGAAACGGCAGGCAAGCAGCAGATAAAACTCTGGAGTAAAGGGAAAGTCAGCAATAAAGGAAGCCGCACACAGCCAGGAAGACATCCCAAAAACCGCAGGTGGATAAAGAGAAGAGGTCCAGGAGACACGGGGACAAGGTAGCCACCAAAACTCTGGAGTCACTAGAAGCCGCAGACAAGTAGGAAGAAGCACTAGAAGCTGCTGTTCTACAGGAGACGTCCTGTATCCTGCTGTCAGGTTGTTGTGCACACACAAACTGCTAGCCTAGCCCCAATTCAATACCAAGACCCGGGTGTGTGTCTTAGAAGCCCTCAAATAAGCCCAGGAGGTTCATCACATAGAAGCATGCCAGGCCACCTGCAAAACCCTACGTGGTAGACAAGAAATTTCAATGGGCCGTGGCACATGGAGCAGAGCCAAGACCAGGGACAGATGTGTAACACACCTGTTGTTTTAGCTTTTTGTTAAGGCACCGTGTAGCCTCATATCATAGCACGCAGCACATTATCGGTCTATGGTTAGGAGATAAATTTGCCATTAGAAAGGTCTCTGGTCATGTGAAGTCCTGCCAATAATATCAGGGTAGAAATGGAAGCAGAATGTCTGACAGATATTTCATAGGATCTATCACTAGGGAGTTGTTGGATTGCACCAATGGTATAAATGTGAATAATGAGGAGGAACATTACAGCAAGTAACTGGTAGAGCTTATTATTCAACAACCTATAAAAGATCACAATTACAGCTTGGGATAAATCTATGAAGCAGACGACTCATGTCACCAGGTTACTAAAGCTTTTTTCCAGAAAACAGAGGATCCTGTTGCTCCGTCCTCCCTCTCCTAGCGCAGAACGGCCTCTAATAGCCCTTCAGGAAAATTGCTTTATGGCATTGTAATGGGAGGCTACTTTAGCACTCAGACCAAACTCTTGCATTGAGTCATTTATCATAGTAAGCTGCGAACCGAAGAACGCGAAATAAGAAAGTGCCGTGGATGTTTCTCAGTCCCAATTGCTTTATTTTTCTTGGATTTTCTTTCAGCTCTCACATAAAATATAAATGTTTCAGCTGGTGGGATAAATTTCACTATTATACATGAATAAGTGTATACATTCAGGATAGTGTATAGGTTCCGAAATGTAAAACTTGAATATTATGCAGGTTGTAAATTTAAACATCCTGAGGAATTTTATTCTTTTGCATTTTATATTCAGATTTATATATAGTTATAGATTTTGTACATGACCAATAAATCTATCTATCTAATATATACAGTGCCTTGAAAAAGTATTTATACCCTGTAAACTGTTCTGCAATTTCTCACGTTACACCCACAAACAAATTTATATTATTTCTGTATTATGTGATATACCAACTCAAAGCAGCAAGTGAAGTGTAAAGGACATGATTTTCTAAATATTTTAAAAAATAAAAGTCAGAAAATTTTGACATGGCTGCAAATCAAATTTACTGGTAAAATCCACGTGATTTGGCCAATTATGGTATACGGTTTGTTTTTCTTCTATACATTAATAAATCGTTAACTGTGTATATACAACGATGTCTATCGGTTTATTTCCATTTTTTGGTGTAAACCGTACCTTAAAAAGTTTCAAAATTAGAATTGTTTTTTTATTTTCAAATTTAAAAAACGCAGAGAAAAGGAAGTACCGTATGTTCTCCAAGAAATGATTGTAGTCTCACAAAAATAGGTGAGGTCTCCATGTTTTATACTTTTCGGCTGAAAAGAAAACCTGAAAATGGCTCAAATATTGGAGCCAGTCTACAATTACTCATAGCACTTGTAGATTTCATATTCTTAACCTTTCCTACATTTGGTTTGAAAAATGACCCGTGAGGCCGAAACGTTTCATGTACTTTTTATATTGTGTAAGCCATAAAGAGAATCCTTGGAGGAAAACGTCCTATGCCTTGGATTTTTTTTTATATTACTAAATCTAAACTCACCAATTTGGTACAAATCACCCTTTTTTTATCGTAGGCTGGTGTAAGAAATGTCATACTTAGTTAATCTGGGTGAGACACATTAGATAACAGGCTCCAGCTTCGGACATAAATAAGTGTTGGTGGGTGTCCAAGTTTTTGAAAAGGAAAGAGTCCGGTCGCTTTACCAGACATTGTCCCCAAAGCTCTTATTCAATCTACAACCAATTGTTTTATCCTCATTTTTGCTCATAATCTCTAGTATTCATCATAGGTAGGTCCATGATGGCCTATTACGCAGGGTTCAACCATAATGTCATGTCAGAGGATGTCCCCTGAGAAGCAGCTATAAGAACAAGAACTAACCCAAGCTATAGACACTTTTCCATAGCTATCCAAATGCATTATCTTTTCAGATCCACATCCTGTATAAAAAGCTTATCGTGTCATCCATGTATAAAACCTCATTATTATTTCATACATTCCCACTGTTGTCACTGGGTCACTGCACTGTTCTGGAATCCGAGCACTAGATTGTGCTTCATTGTTACAATCCCCCAATTAGCAAGATGACATCATTTTAATTTATGTAAATACTAACGACTCCTACAGGTTTGCACAACACAAGGCTGATTATTGTCATCCAGACCCTAATGAACGCTCGGTGTTTACAATCAGCCCCTATTAATGTACTTATTTGTTACCAAGCTCCTTAAAGCCTCTGTGCCTCACAATTGATTACATTCAACGGTGCTCTAATTAAATGTCTAATAGGTGATTATTAAA
Source organism: Oophaga pumilio (assembly GCA_009801035.1). Classification (NCBI taxonomy): domain Eukaryota; kingdom Metazoa; phylum Chordata; class Amphibia; order Anura; family Dendrobatidae; genus Oophaga; species Oophaga pumilio. The sequence continues at coordinate 195,504 of VIAB01001669.1, read as the reverse complement.
TTGTGCTGTTCTGAAAATATTTTGCAATTAGTCAATGTGTAAGAAAACAATCACAGATATATAAAGGTTCAGCCAATTGGCTCAGTCCTAAGGGATCCTAAAGTCATGTACTATTGTTGATGGTATGTCTAGTGAAAGACCTCAGGGGCGGGGCACATCCCGAGTATTAAATGAATATTCAAGAGTAATTTCCTATGTCAGACTCCACCCCCGCTGTCCATGCACAATGAATAATCTAATGTATCAGTTTTTTCCAAAGTTTTCCTACAATTTTATAGTATATAGTTCATTTATAAATGATGCAAAAATCTTTTAATAGATGAATGGATTGAAAAAAAAAAAAAATGTCTTGCCTAGGTTTAGATAAAAAAAACAGCTTCACTTTTTCCTAGGGGCTGTGTCTGCCCAGTCATTTTAACATAGTTATTGGTTAAATAATAGACAGCTAACTCCTTAAATGACAAGATAGTCAAAGTTCCTCATACAGTGAGTTTCCCCTAGTGGTGAAAGTGGATAGTCCCCAGACACATTAGATTAGGGGTGCACCACCTGCAGACCAGGGGCCATATGCAGCCTGTGATGTCCTTCTGTGTTTTGATAGTGTCTGGTCACATGTATTTTTCATGACATGGAGAAGACCAGTGGTGGGTAGCACCGTAGGGACAAGAATTTATGAATGGTGTGCTGTGTGGTCATTTCTGGGTCAGCCATAGTTTTCAGACATAGTCCTGACACCTGTGGCACAGAAAAGAGTAGGTGAGGTAAAGAAGTGGCCATGCGTGAGTGCTGCTTTTTTCAATGTAGTCTAGTATTCTATTGGAGAAGGGAAACACTCAACTGATTCAGCGTCTGGCATGTACTACAATGGAAAGAGCTGGATGTATGATCTCCTCCTGGACTTTAAACCCAAGAAAAGGGTACCTCTACCTTCCTGAATCATGGGAGTCTTATAAATGGAACCAGCAACTATGAGATATGGCACATACCGTACTTTCAATATTCAATAAATGACTTAGAAGGTAATACTTTGGTAATATTGCAGCTCTTGGGGTTGGCCAGATCTGATAATGTGACCCACTGACCCAAAAAGGTCGTACACCCCTGCATTAGATTAAAGTCGGATGCACCTGCCGATATTAGCAGGACCGGACAACAGTCTGAGATCTGGCAAACTGTCCCCTATCAGATGAGAAGGATCTGGCCTGACATTAGATTAGGGATGCACAACCTGCAGACTAGGGGCCACATGCAGCCTGTGATGCCCTTCTGTGTGGTCCCCTAACCATCTGCTCACAGACATGATAGTGTCTGGTCTTTTGTATTATGAAGAAGACTAGTGGTGGGTAGCACGATAGGGATGGGAATTTATGAATGGTGTGCACTGTGGTCATTTCTTGGTCAGCCTTAGTTTGCAGAATTGGTGAGTCCTCACACCCGTAACACAAAAAGGGGTAGGTGAGGTGAAGAGGTGGCCATGCATGAGTGGTGCTTTTTTCAATGTAGTTTAGTAGTCTATAGGAGAAGGGGTACACTTAACTACTTCAGCATCTGGCACGTACTACAATGGAAAGAGCTGAAAGCATGTTCTCCTGAACTTCAAACTCAACGAAAGGGTACCTTTACCTTCCTGACTCATGGGAGTCCTCTGACCCAAAAAGGTTGTTCACTCCTGCATTAGACTAAATTCAGCAGCAAGTCTGTAACATCTGGAAAAATTACATCTATCAAGATATACAGTGAAACCTATTTGGGAGAACCACTCAAAATTGCATTGGAAAATGGTCTTATAAGTGGGGGGATTTCCAAAGAAGATAGTCAGTATGCATAATAGATGATGGAACTAAAAATTGGTCACAGAAAATCTGAAAAGTATCAGAGTCTTCTCAAAGAACTGTTGTTAAGATGAATTTTCAATGTATTATAAAAAAGAACAGTATCTAAAACTTTAATCAGTTTACTGCCCTAAACCAGCATAACGAAAACCATTATTCCTTTACTATTATATTAGGTGTTAACCTGTATACCACCCTAGTTCTCCTTTGTAAATTGGTAAATATTCCTTAAATCATTTTAGACCATCAGGGGTGTTCCCCAAAAGCCTACCACCAACCCCTACACCTCACCATATAGAACTGTGTAATCTAGTATGTTTGGATGTTTTCATCATATGCAGCAATTAATTTTGGATTTATCTTTATGCACTTTTTTAGGTTGTGCTGCCAAATTTTGAGGGAATTTTGGTAGATCACTTCAGATCAACTATCACATATCTAGCCACTGCTGTAACTCATGTCTTCCAGGTTGAACATTAGGCTCTGCCTTTTCCATAATCAGTAGCTATCTCCTTCTGCTGTACATTCAGCTACTATTCTAACCTTGTGCATACCTCTAATGTCATATATGTAGGCCTTATAGGTCAACTTAAGCAGCGGTATGCTGCCTGAGTATTTAGGTAGTAGGATCCCTTTGCTGGATACTATTTTTCCAAACTTTTTGTGCCATAAGAGAAATTCATCTCTGTTCAATTACTGGGTTCTATGTCATGTCTCCCAGAGAGTGTCTGATTGCAAACTTATCTCTGATTTACATAAAAGTTGGTTCTGCTGTTCCAGGTTATCTGTCCGCAGATTCGACTCTGCTCTTCCAAAGTAACTGGATGCACATTCAGTACCACTATTCCGTGCTTTATCACAAGCCGTCCAGCATAACCAGCTCCAGAGTTCCACACTGCCCTTGATGCTGACCTACATAACTGAATATGCTTTGATCTAAGCCATTCATTATAGCACTGGAAGTATGTTTAGGGTCATTGTCCTGCTGAAAGGTGAACCTACACCCCAGTCTCAATTCTTACGCAGGATCAAGCAGGTTTTACTCCAGCATTGCCATGTATTTACCTCATCCATCTTACCAGTAACTTTGACCAGTTTCCCTGTCCCTGCTGAGTAAAAGCATCCCCACAACATGATGCTGCTACCACCATGTTTGATTGTGGGGATGGTGTTTTCAGGGTAATGTGCAGTGTTAGTTTTCAGCCACACATAGCGTTAGCATTTAGCCGCAAAAGTTCTGGTTTGGTGTCATCTGACCAGAGCATCTTCTTCCACATGCTAGCTGTGTCCCTTACATGGCATGTGGAAGAAGGTGATGAGACCAAAGTAGAACTTTTTGGTCCCTGGCGCCGGGAGAGAATTAAATTTATTCCTCACGGGAGCCTTCAACTTTCTTGCCAGTTTGGGAAAGTCATACAATTAGCACCAGATTTTTTGAAATCTCATTATTTCACTGAAGTGATTATGCGTAAATGCTGTAAAAAGTCGCAATATTTTTGTGCAACTTCCTAGTTGTCGTTTACATGCTATTCCTGGCAAACTTACTCCAGAAATGTATGCCAGCCCCCGACCGGTACATTTCTGACGTTTAGCATGTTGGGTAACATTCCACTTAATTTCTGACGTTAGGGCACATTGGGTATATGCCAATAAATGAATCAGGTGACGGTACTCCTGCAAGCACTTTATTAAAGTTGGCATGCACTACATCAGTCTTAATGAATCGCCCCTATTATGCTGAAAACGAGTCATAAATATGTCTAAAATGTGAACACTCCTTAATCATGGCCACTTTCGAGCCATCGGGAGCAAAGTGGCGAATATATAAATATGAGTAGTCTGATATGCGCAGGAGCAGGTTCGTTCATAAATATGCCCTAGTGTTTGTCCTAAATTCTTTCACTGCTTTCATTCTTTTTGTATTATTGTGATGTGTAGTAGAACGTTTTTTACCAATCGTACAGCCTTAGTGGTCTTTAATGCCGCCTGTCATTCTCATTACCTGCCAATAATCACCATTTATCAGAATGGCACAATTAAGTCATTACTTGTAGGCGCTGTAGTCTTTGTTCTCTTCCCTTCGTGTGTTATGTGCCGTTTATTTCATGTTATTGTTTGATGCCTCTGACACCAAGGTTATACTGCTCTGTCGGCTGTGATTACGGCTTTCTGATGTAAAGTCATTGTCATGCAAATCTGTTCCAAACATTAGTACAGAATTGTCAGTTTCAAGTAATTTTCTGACAAATCATTTTTATTTTCACAAACTTTAACGTTAAGACCATGTGTTGAAACATAATTACCACCCCGAGGAATGAGTCGGTGCTCAAACTGAGTCAATTATGAAGATTGAAAAGAGATGAAGACTGAAGTGAAAAAGGAAGCCATTCAGGAATATACCGCTGGAGTTCACATGGGAGGAAACATTACCGCATCAATTTATGCAGAAGTATAGACTAAAACAAAATATATAGAATTTTTAGGTGATTAAATCCATTTAGATAAAAAACATTGGACAATTTTCCCATAAATCAAGTTGTACAGTCTGCCGGTGTCTAAAACTAAAAATGGCTTTGCATTTTCCATCTGGATCAGGAGTGTTTACATTTTTAAAACTCAGTGGAGGTGAGTTTTGGTGAGTTTTAAAAGATGCAGTTGGCTTAATGAATGACTTATGCTTTATAGTTCACGCATCTCAACTCAGTGGTGTACTGCGAGACCACGCTGCCGCTATGGGGCCTGTGAGTCATATTATACTATATGGAAAGCTATGTGGGGGCCACTAAACAGTTTGAAGAATGTGTGGTGCCCATTATATTATAGTAGATGGAGGCCCGATGCTATCACATCGGGAGGGCAGTAATGTCACAATGGGGGCAGGCTTTGCAGCGTTGACAACCTCTCCCCCATGTGCTCACCCACCTATCCACCCTCTCTTTCCCCATGTGCTGACTTCTCCCGTCTGTGCTCTCTTCTTTGACCTGTCTACCCCATGTGCTATCCCCCTTGTCTGCTGTCTCTCTCCTTCCTGTGCTGTGTTCTCCCCTCATGTGCTGTCCTGTTTGAGCTGTCTCGCCCCTGTGCACAGAAGGAGATCGCAGAGGATGCATTTTGTGAGGTAAAATATTGTTTAAAAACAGTCAGTGAAATATTTTACCTCACAAAATGAATCCTCTGTGAACCCCTGCTGTAATGTCAGTATTGTCTTTTGCTTCCTTCCCTGCCCAAGAGCTGTGGTATGCTCCATACATGGTCAGACAGAGACAATTTTTAAAATGAACTTTCGTTCATGGGAAAACCCCTTTAATGTGACCGGCTTCCTCTGCCTGTAGAAACGTCGCGCATCTGTATACAGTGTGTGTGTGTGTGGTGCATACGGTGAATACAGTGTGTGTGTGTATGTGTGGTGCGACGGTGTTCCGCTGGTGGTACCGCACAAGAGGCTGGTACCACCAGTATCAATATTGAGACACCCATCACTCTAAAGGACCCTGCATCTTGTTGTTTGGGGGACGTTAGAGGCACCAGCAGCTTCAAAAACTTGTCTGCTGCTATGACAAGGCATTTTTGCCGCTGCTCTTTCAACCTGACGTAATTGCCTGTAGGAAAGAGTCCTCAATTTTCCCTTATCAGCACGCACACGTGTGTACTGTGAATCAGCTACATACTTCTTGATTGTGCGATGATCACGATGAAGTGTCTTGGCAATGTTGATTGTAGTCATGCCTTGACCTAAACACTCCACAATTTGTTGCTTCTCAGCAGCCGACACATCCTTTTTCTTTCCCATTTTGGCAGAAAATGTAGGCTGCTTAATAATGTGGGACAGCCTTCTTAAGTAGTCTTGCCTTTCATTGGACACACCTGCCAAACTAATTAGCACAGGTGTCTGCAATTGCTTACAGTGATATAAAGAGCCCTGACACACATCACCATCAATGAGTTTAATTGACAAACAAAAAAATTCTTACCTTATCACTCTTAAACAATTTTTGCATAATAATTTGGATCACAGTTTAGATATGCATAGGAGATGTAGACACAAAATGGTAAAATTTTAATCAAATCTATGTGCAAGTTACCACACTTTTTATACTGGATGCATTAGAGCAATAGAAAATGGATCCAAAGGAAGACATGAGAACTACAGTGCATGAGACAAGCTAGCAAAATAAAAAATGTTCATGTCCCATCGGACTAAGTCAAAAGCAGAAAAAAACGTTTAATAGAATGCATAAAAGAGAAAAAATTAAAACACAAAAGGAGCAAACAAAATTCACGAAACGCTGTTTTGCCTCTAAAAGCATAATTTTTGTATAAATGCTAAAAAATGTACACATAATTGGTATCACCACTGTCAGAACGGCTGGAACTATGAAACTGTCGTGTTATTTATTCTGTATGGAGATTGCAGTAACAAAAAAATATTTAAAAATATGCCAAAAATTTCTCTTTTTCATCATACTGAAACACAAAAGCGATTAAAATGCCATATGTTAAAAAAAGGGCACCAATGAGAACATCAAATCGTTGGCAATAAATTGGTCTCATCACTGTGAACAGCATAAAAAATAAGATATTAAAACATTAACTAAATTGCTGGTATTTGTTCCATGTTGAGAATAATCTGAATAAAAAGTGAACAAAGGATGTTGTGTACCCATACTGGTACCAATAAAAACTTCAACTTGCCCGCAAAAAATAAGCCTTGACACAGTTTGTTGTTCAAGATGTGGGAACGCCTAAATAGATGGATTCCACCAGAACAGAGGCCAAAGTGTCTCCATCTGCCTCAATATAGTGTGTGGTTCTGTTGAGGGTTTCTTATGAATTTAATTTTTGTGGGATTTACACAGAAACCTCGATGTAAGTGCTCAGCGTAGACCACAAGATTGTAATCTCATCCTTATACTGAAAGTGGTCAAAAAATATTATATACCCAAAATGTTACCAATAAAAAAACATAACTTATCCCGCACAAACGCAGCCCCCACTCTGGCCCATCACCTGTCACTGGAAATATATGAGCCTTTGAGCCCCACAGTGTGTCTAAACCACAGTAAGTAGCCACATGTTTTGTATTATTGTTGTGGGGAGAGCCAAATGAACAATTTACGAGGTGCATGTCTACAGAAGCACAAGCTGGGCACAATATATGGGGGCGCTATAATATATGGGGGCAACAGAGAGATGACAATTTGAACCTGCTGTGCTGCGTTCCCT
>VIAB01001669.1:153678-170623 GCA_009801035.1 Oophaga pumilio | reverse complement strand
TCGGTGCCGAGTACCCCAAAGCCCTGGTACGTGCGGCTCGTCACACGGCCTTGGCGCCATCGTTTGAACCCAGGATTCCACACTCTGTATGTCGTCAGACTGATAAGTTTATTGTTATTGAACTCTCCTTTAAATTCCCTATTCCTGTTTTATCCCACTGTGCATATTCGTAACACTCCTTTTTTACCTTTATTTTCTCCATGCATGGAGTATTCCCTGTCAAAGTAAATTCTACATTAACCCTTGCCCTCCCTCCTTCCGATACAGCATCTTGGCATCTGCTCACACCTACATTGTGGGGATTTTGTTATATTTTGTAGAAGGGTAGGGTCACACGACCGATTTCTCGACATACGTGAAAAACAGACCACTTATTCTGATCGGATTTGATCAGAGTGGCATAATTTTCTCAGATGTGGAGAGAATAAAAGTTTCTCGTAACCTTCTCCATTTTGTCAGTCCTTGAAAATTAGAAAGCACTCGCATGTCATCCAAGTGGAAACCAATTTTTTTTTCTCGGACTCGTAGACTTGCATCTTACAGATGGACATGTACATAACCCCATAGAATATTATAGGCGCGAGTGGTATCAGTCAAAAATCAGATGAGAAAATAAGTTGTGTGCATGAGCCCTTACAAAAGTACGTACAGCTATAGCAACTGATAACATACATTCCCTTTGCCGGTGGGTGCGTTAGTTGTCACCACTGGAGATGAACGAACCTTTTTAAATTCAAAACCAACAGATTCACCAAATTTTATAACTTTTATAACACTATTCACATTAACTCACACACTAATCTTCTTCAACGCTGCATCGGCACTCGCGTTATTTTTAGGCTGCATTACATTTTTTTTGCTGCAAAACGAACAATTTTCAAAAATCACAGCAAGTCGGTGCGTTTCTGCAGCAAAAAACAAATTGCAATGTGATCGCAATGTGTGAATGCACCCTCACGGATTCTTCAAACTGTGAGCTGTGATATTCTCTAACTATCCATATTAACCATTAAATGGCTGCTGCATTCCCTGCCTTGCCTTTTATACAGACTATGATAGTCCCTCCTGATTGGCTGCGATATACTACCATGTGATGTGATAGCTAAAAGGCATTAAGGGGACGCTACCCACGGTCATGTTATCTTTCTCTGTCTGAGGACATTCTTCTGCAATGTGTAAAATGACAAAAGCCATTTAAGACAATTCGGGCAAATAGTTTGAATTTGCCGGGTCGAGCAAATTCATAAAAATTTGGTACAAATTCAGTTTGCATTGAATAGATTAATCCATCTCCAGTCACCAGCATTGTGGGAATGATACTGCTGTTGAAGCTTTGGGTGGTATTGTATGTTAGCCCCCAACTTTTGACTGAAGTCGCATGTAAAGATGGCCAACTATGGTCTTCATGATTCTTTTGCATACAATTTCATTAATTTTCATAATCTAGATTATGCAAGAAATGATCACATGTGGCAAAAGTCGCATTATATTCGCTTGTAAACCTTAGAGGCCATCTTTTACTCACGAGCTGTCCCACGTTGTCTTTCTCTGTGTATCTGCAACTTTTTGTGATTTTAATTATTGCAGGGAAAGTGCTGAATTATAAATTTTCTGATGAAATAGTTAACAAGGAGGTGAGAAATCCGAAGCCAACTCATCAATGGATTTATTTCTGGATTGTTTTGTCCTCTGGAACAGATACAAGTCTATCTAAGGACTCGAAATTCTAACTTGAGAATGTGTGTTCTTCTCACATTGGTGTTTTGGCCGAATACTGATGTTCTTCTGTGTTTGTGAGTCACAGCATTGACACGTCTGTGTAAATGGATGGAAATGTGTGTAGTATCGTTTTACTTTTAATAGCTGTTGTGCAAATTGTAAAACTCATCTGCCCTTGAACATTTTGGACTGAATCCTAGGAAATAATCAATAGGAAAAAAGACACCTGGTTTTAGTATTCATTACTTTCCAAGTTTTACAGGGAAACCGGCAGCAATCTACATTTTTACATATCAGTGAATCTCAGTCGACCAAAAACATCAAAATAAAGTTTTATTATGAACACATCTATGTTTATAAATGGAATTCGCTACGGGACAGGTTTGCTAAGGACTAGAGATATCTTGAGTTGTATAAAGAGTTGCTCCTTATTAATATTTATGTGATGTGATTGCAACTTTACCGATTGACATCTTCTCTGGTTTCCAGCAATGTTCAGATCCTTTTCTGCACCACTTGACCGCAATTCGGACTTGCCGACTCACCCAGCATCTTATGTATGGACCGGAAGTCACTCTCTCAAAGTAGGTTTATAAGGACCTTACTGAAAATCTCTTAAGCTTTTGTTGGGAAGAAGGAGAAGACATGTGAGCCGGCAAAGCTAAATGATGTGGTTCAGAAGAGTACTGGAATGCCGCTGGAAGCTGGAGAACTTGACAATCAGAAAGTATTTCAACATACCCCCAAATTATCTCTTCAGAGAGGAAGAGGACTAGAACTCCAGTGCCACCTATTAGAAGTAGCAATTCTAAAAGTTAATGTCGACCCTTTAACGAGCCTTGTCACATGACTTAGGATAAAAGCCAAACCAGAATCTTAATTTGCAGACACTGTGTTTCTGAGTACTTCCTCTCGTCAGTGCAAAATGTGAGATATGGTTTGGCTGTGTGAGAGACGTCTGACCGGGATCCAAGAAGTATAATTTCTCCTTGCGGAGAGTGACATGTTAAGCATATCATCTCGGCATGCTTAACATGTCACTCTCCGATGAAATTCAAATTCACCAAGTGAGTACAATTTTCCACAAAATTCGAGTTGCTGTGACTATGTTTGTGTGAATCTGAATACTGGAAAGCTTGTATTCTTTGGAAATACATGTGAGGGAGAGGAGAGAGAGAGGTCCCCACTGACTATAGTAGCTTGCACTCTACAGGAGAGAGAGAGGCCCCACTCACCATAAGAGATTACATTCTACAGGAGAGACAGAGGTGGAGCGCCTGCCAGGGCAGTGGGGATACTCTGTACTGGGCCGCTTCTTAAAGAGGAAGTGTCACAGCGGCAGTGACCCGATCCATGGCCCTGGGCGTCCAGTAAAAGGGGAATGTTTACAAGGGATAATAGAGTTTGTAATAAATTGTTTGTGACACCACCTGTGGTACTTGGCAATAGGGATGTTAGCCGACGCTGCAGATGCAGTCCTCTGGGACAGTTGGTGATGCAGCAGAGTTGGTATAGCTCTCCACAGGCAGAGCTTAGTCCCAGGGAAGATGTAGGATGTAGAAGATGGTAATGTTGGTAGATGTAACAGTGTTGGATGGGTGACGCAGGAATGATTAGAGGACACAGCTGCAGTTTCCAAAGCTTTACTCACAGTTCTGGTGTGCACAGATGCCCGCTTGGTGCCGTGTTCTCCAGGTGAGGGGTTCAGAAACTCCAGCTAGTTCAGGATACACCTTTCCAGGACTCCCGTCAATATGTTCCTTTCTCGGTCATCTCACTGTGCTGACTTTCCACCTTTCCTTCCTGTCCAACCCCACACAGTCAGTGTCCCAAGCTTGTAGCTGCGGACCTTGTGGGATGACATCCTCTCTGCGTCTCCTTGCTCCCTTTTGGCTACCTTTTCGTAGAAGATACCTGTGGATTGTAGCTGAGGTACCTAAAGATGCCACTGCCTCTGGCTTGCTAGCTGAGTCCTGAAGTTCTCCACTAGGCTAGGGGCCGGTGTCCCTACTGCGACCTGGTCCCTCCATTATTGGATCGGGCCCCATGTATGGACTACTCACTATCCGTGCCCCTAGGACCCCTTCTGTCCTTCCAGAAACTTCTCTCTGCTTCGTGCTTAATCTAACTTTCTCCGTCTGGGGACAAGCTCCTACAGCTTGAGCTCCCCTCAAACACTCTGACTCTACAGTCTCATTCCTGCTCTCTAAGCTTCACTCCCCTGCTTTTGCTTTCTCCACCCACCTCCCAACACTCTTTCCTACCCAGCCTGGGATGAGACTATCCTCTCTTAGGGTACGTCCAGGGTGCCCGGCTGCTATAGTCTGTGTTGGGTGCAGGTGTTAGAGTCCTGGGTGGTGCTCCCTCCTTACCTGAGAGTGGGGTACCACACCTCTGGATGAGGTGCAGTACCTCTGTGGCATGACAGAGGACCCCACTGACCATAAAAGCTTACACTCTACAGGAGAGAGATGACCCCACTGACCATAAGAGCTTACACTCTACAGGAGAGAGGGAACCCTGCTGACCATAAGAGCTTACACTCTACAGGAGTGCGAGGACCCCACTGACCATAAGAGCTTACACTCTAAAGGAGAGAAAGAGGACCCTGCTGACCATAAGAGCTTACACTCTACAGGAGAGAGAGGACCCCGCTGACCATAAGAGCTTAAACTCTACAGGAGACAGAGGACCCTGCTGACCATAAGAGCTTACACTCTACAGAAGAAAGAGGACCCCACTGACCATAAGAGCTTACACTCTACAGGAGAGAGAGGACCCTGCTGACCATAAGAGCTTACACTCTACAGGAGAGAGAGAGAGGACCCTGCTGACCATAAGTGCTTACACTCTACAGGAGAGAAAGGACCCCACTGACCATAAGAGCTTACACTCTACAGGAGAGAGAGAGAGTTCCCCGCTGACCACAAGAGCTTACACTCTATAGGAGAGAGAGAGGACCCCACTGACCATAAGAGCTTACACTCTACAAGAGAGAGAGGACCCTGCTGACCATAAGAGCTTGCACTCTACAGGAGAGAGAGAGAGTTCCCCACTGACCATAAGAGCTTGCACTCTACAGGAGAGAGAGTTCCCCACTGACCATAAGAGCTTACACTCTACAGGAGAGAGAGGACCCCGCTGACCGTAAGAGCTTTAACTCTACAGGAGAGAGAGAGAGAGGACCCCGCTGACCATAGGAGCTTACACTCTACAGGAGAGAGAGGAATCCACTGGTCATAAGAGCTTTCAGTTTACAGGAGAGAGACTTTCCCAGTGACTCGCAGATGGAAGATGACTCGGGCATATTCTTTTTTTTTTTCAAACTACAAATTGAATCTGAAAATGTTCAAATTTGCGTGAAACCGCGAATTTCAGGAAATTCAACATGAATTTGACAGTCTGCCGATCGATCTATTCATCATTGAAGACCAATATTTGGCTAAAAACTTTTCTCAAAAAAGAATATGTAACAAACCAATGCCCTCACCTAAAAACAGAGCGTGTGGGTTTAATAGAGTATTTTTTATAATTCTACTTGCTGTCTACTTCCTTCAAGCTTATTGGCTGAATTACTACTCAAAGAAATAACACTCATCTAAACATGAAAATGCCATGAGAAATAGACTGGAGGAGTCGTGCTGCCATGCTTCCCTCTCAAGCTGCTTCCTTTTTACATTCCAGTCATGTGAGGGCAATTTCGCCTGCATTACGGCAACCGCTCCGGATAAGAGGTAGCACTGAGTTAATTACATATTCCAGGCAAGTCACAGAAAAGCGGTGAAAATAAGGCAATCACTATAAGACTGTTTGACAATTCAAGCAGAGGAGCCGTGGAAATTACTTTGCAACCAGATATTTTTTTGTCTTTTCATTCCACTTTCAAGGAATTAAACAAAAGGATCCAAGAAACTTAGTGAGACAAAAGCCAGTAAAGGAGGCAACCTACAGAAGGAGGCACAGTCTGGGGGATTTATAGGGCAGAGGATTTTGGTAGATCTGTTCCCCGTCGAAGGTTTGGGACCAATTACTAGACAATTGAATTAATCTTTTTGGGATCTAACACGGTAGAAAGCATCATGTCGGTCACACTAAAGGTGGTAAGAAAAGAAAGATGGAGAAAGGTCGGAGAGCTGTAAGTGCAAGCCAAGCCCCCTGTAAGTGCAAGCCAAGCCCCCTGCACTCATGGTCCATTTGCATTCGATTAATGATTTTAAAAGAAATAGAAACACAAACTTGTAATAAAAGTTATGGACGTCATCAGCATTTCTGATGCTTTACATAACTGAGGTCTAACAATCTGCTGACTGGATCCCTTCAATTTAGTCATGGGGTTAGGTCAGGGCCGGTGTCAGCACCAGGGCAAGTGTCAGGGCCTTGAGCTAGTGGGGGTCCCACTCGCCGCCGGGGGCACCGGCACGCTATAGGGGGCCCCGCGCCAGTGCTCGCAAGTGAGCCCCCCCACATTTGCTCAGCACTTGAAATACTTGCCTTCCCCCGTTCCTCCGCTGCGGCATATTCTGACTCTGTGACGTTTCAGATCAGAGCATTCAATGACGTCACTATAGCGCGCTCTCTGCTCTGAGCAGTCACAGTGCAGAGAGCTGGAAGACGGCGAAGCTGAGGAGATGGGGCAGAGCAGTGGCCAGCGAGGAGGGGTGAGTATTTCATTTTTTTGTTTTGTTTGGAGCAATGTATGGCCATTATGTATGGAGCATTATATGAGGTCCGTCATACACTGGAGCAATTTATGGGGCTCAATCTGCATGGAGCATTATATGGGGCCAAGTATTCTGTATGAAGCTATATATGGGGCTCATTATTCTGTATGGAGCATTATATGGGACTCATTATTCTGTACGGAGCATTATATGGGGCTCATTATACAGTATGGAGCAATATATTGGGCTCATTATATTATATGGAGCATTATATGGGGCTCATTATTCTGTATGGAGCATTTTATGGGGCTCATTATTCTGTGTGGAGCATTATATGGGGCTCATTATTCTGTATAGAGCATTATATGGGGCCCATTATACAGCATGGAGCAATATATGGGGCTCATTATATTATATGGAGCATTACATGGGGCTCATTATTCTGTATGGAGCATTATATGGGGCTCATTATTCTGCATGGAGCATTATATGGGGCCCATTATACAGCATGGAGCAATATATCGGGCTCATTATATTATATGGAGCATTACATGGGGCTCATTATTCTGTATGGAGCATTATATGGGACTCATTATTCTGTATGGAGCATTATATGGGGCCCATTATACAGTATGGAGCAATATATTGGGCTTATTATATTATATGGAGCATTATATGGGGCTCATTATTCTGTATGGAGCATTATATGGGGCTCATTATTCTGTATGGAGCATTATATGGAGCTCATTATTCTGTATGGAGTACTATGTAATGTAAGAAGTAAGTGAAATCTTTGGCATTGTACTATACCTACTACAGTATATTTCTCTGCTGTATCTGTGCATCATGAATCGTGGGATGGGTTAAAGGGGCCCACTGAGACTCTTTTTTTTCTTGGGCCCATGAAAACCTGGCCAGGCGTTAGGACTTGTGAACGCTCCAGTCAATAGTTGGACTTTCCTTTGTATATTTGACCTTTCTACCAGCAACTTGCAGATAAGAAGTTTATAGGCTCTGGAGCAAAATATTGGACCCCACTTATTTGCCAACTCTATAACTTGATAGGATGTCATATAGTCCTCATGTAGAGGAATCGCTGCCCATTTTACTGGTGCACAGCGGATTACAGTCCTAGACAAATGGATGAGACTTTCAACAAACAGACACGGACATGACATTTTTGTTTCTAATTCTGTTACAGATTTTAGTCCAGGTGAAACCTTTGACGACTCTGCAGATTTCTGTGAACCGAACCAAAAGGTTTCAGAGTAGAATGTGCATTAAAATTGGTTTTGGTTATTTCCCTAGAGTTGTTGTTCCCTTCAGATTGCATGAAAAAGCAAGACAGAAAAGTAACGAAAACAAGCCCAGTCCTAATAAGGATATGGGAGTCATAGAGGAGGGTCCTTACATTTGGGACCTCCTGCTTGAACCATAAGGCTGTGTGCACATGTTGCGCTTTTGTCGTAATTTTGTTGCGCAGATTTGTCACTGAACCTGAAGGGTCCCCTGATACCAGCAAAGTGAATGAGAATCCTGAAGTCTCATGCACACGTTGCTTATTTGTGATTTGCAGATTTGGAGCAGATTTATATCTACAACATGTCAATTCTTCATTTTTGATGCAGATTTCACCCATAATAATGAATAAGGGAAAATCTCCACCAAAAAAAATGTAAAAAAAAGTATCAAAATTGTGCGTATTTTACTCTGCATTTTTCCTGCCAAGAGATGCAGAAGTGGTGCAGAAATATCTGCACCAAATAATTAATGTGTGCACATAACCTGAGAGAGTCGTTCAATATGGTCCCTCATGTTGCTCTTTGTTTCACTGCATGCAGCTCCTCCAATGAGCTGATACAATTAATCAAGACCACAACCCTATTTAAGAAGTTGTGTCACCAGATTCCAGTATACAGTCATGGCCAAAAGTTTTGAGAATGACACAAATATTATATTTTCACATGATCTGCTGCCCTCTGGTTTTTATGTGTGTTTGACAGATGTTTTTATCACAGACAGAAATATAATAATTGCAAACATATGAGTAACAAAAGCTTATATTGACAGTTAGAATGAGTTAATGCAGCAAGTCAATATTTGCAGTGTTGACCCTTCTTCTTCAGGACCTCTGCAATTCTCTCTGGCATGCTCTCAATCAACTTCTGGACCAAATCCTGACTGATAGCAGTCCATTCTTGCACAATCAATGCTTTCATTTTGTCAGAATTTTTAGGTTTTTGTTTGTCCACCCGTCTCTTGATGATTGACCACAAGTTCTCAATGGGATTAAGATCTGGGGAGTTTCCAGGCCATGGACCCAAAATCTCTATGTTTTGTTCCCTGAGCCATTTAGTTATCACCTTTGCTTTATGGCAAGGTGCTCCATCATGCTGGAAAAGGCATTGTTGATCGCCAAACTGCTCTTGGAGGGTTGGGAGAAGTTGCTCTTGGAGGACATTCTGGTACCATTCTTTATTCATGGCTGTGTTTTTAGGCAAGACTGTGAGAGAGCCGATTCCCTTGGCTGAGAAGCAACCCCACACATGAATGGTTTCAGGATGCTTAACAGTTGGCATGAGACAAGACTGGTGGTAGCGCTCACCTTGTCTTCTCCGAATGAGGCGTTTTCCTGATGTTCCAAACAATCGAAAAGGGGATTCATCAGAGAAAATAACTTTACCCCAGTCCTCAGCAGTCCACTGCCTGTACCTTTTGCAGAATATCAGTCTGTCCATGATGTTTTTTCTGGAGAGAAGTGGCTTCTTTGCTGCCCTCCTTGAGACCAGGCCTTGTTCCAAGAGTCTCCGCCTCACAGTGCGTGCAGATGCACTCACACCTGCCTGCTGCCATTCCTGAGCAAGCTCTGCACTGCTGGTAGCCCAATCCCACAGCTGAAACACTTTTAAGAGACGGTCCTGGCGCTTGCTGGTCTTTCTTGGGCGCCCTGGAGCCTTTTTGGCAACAATGGAACCTCTCTCCTTGAAGTTCTTGATGATGTGATAGATTGTTGACTGAGGTGCAATCTTTCTAGCTGCGATACTCTTCCCTGTTAGGCCATTTTTGTGCATTGCAATGATGACTGCACGTGTTTCTTTAGAGATAACCATGGTTAACAGAAGAGAAACAATGATGCCAAGCACCAGCCTCCTTTTAAAGTGTTCAGTGGTGTCATTCTTACTTAATCATGACAGATTGATCTCCAGCCATGTCCTCATCAACACCCACACCTGTGTTAATGGAGCAATCACTGAAAAGAGGTTAGCTGGTCCTTTTAAGGCAAGGCTGCAATGATGTTGAAATGTGTTTTGGGGGATAAAGTTCATTTTTTGCCAAATATTGACTTTGCAAGTAATTGCTGTTAAGCTGATCACTCTTTATAACATTCTGGAGTATATGCAAATTGCCATTAGAAAAAGTGAAGCAGTAGACTTTGTAAAAATTAATATTTGTGTCATTCTCAAAACTTTTGGCCATGACTGTACAAACAGCCATTAACTAACCGACCTGGTGATGCTGGTGAACTTACTTTGAAAATACAAAGCTGAATGACTTTATAATCTTTTTTCAATGTTGAACTCAATCTCTTCCCACCTAGCCTGATTAACAGCTCCTCAGTGTCCCTCCTCCCTGCTGCTGAAATCTCACATTGCTCAGTACAAGCTGCCGCTGACAGGCTGGGTGGGTGGACAAAGACTGAATAGACTTCAACTTATGAGGTCTCACATGCTGTAGCCAGACTCATAAAATGCTCAGCTAACTCTAAGGACTATACAGCCATTCTGATGTAGATTTTCAAAGTAAGTATACCAGCATCATCAGGTCTAAAATATCTATTTCCTTATGCTTGTAGTTCATATTGTGAAATCTGATGACAAACACCATTTGAAAGTCATCAGCCTAGCAAAAATCATGACAAAAGTTGAAATATAACTTTTATTAACATTTGTATGTAGCGACTCAAAGTTTAGAGAGTGTTAGAGTTTTAATACATATTCCATTAAATCAGTTCATATTAAAAAAAAATACCTGGCGCATGGAAATCACTATGGAAACAAATTGCAATTTAAATTTATAACAAAGTCCAAATAAATCCGTCTGTGCCAATTAAAATCATGTTTCATTAGAAAGGCGAAAAGAGAAGTTTTCATTTCAGTCTCGCTTAAAAATAAAATCACTTGGTGAAACAAAACATTTATTTATGGCTCAGAGTCATATAATAATCATCTGGATATGATGCTTGATGTATTATGGCTTCTCATGTGAAAACTTTTCAGCGCAAAGTAACTTTAATATGTTCTAGACTTTTTATTGAAGTCTAAAAACCTAAACTGAATATTCCCACTTAATCTTAATAATGTACTTATTAATAACAAAATGTTATTTTTTAATAGCCAATGCTAGATTTATTTGATACGGAGCCAAAATCCCTTGCGCAGTCATTAACGATAAAATTCCGGCTGCCTTCAGCCCCAATGGGAAGTTTGCTATATATTAATTACATAGTGTAAAGTATGCAGGAAGCTCATAAGCTCCCTCTAGTGGTGAAGAAGGGTAACTAGAATTTCCATATTTAGAACTCAGTATTGTATTTTATTTAGTGATATTCCTGCTTAATTTGTATTTAGGAATCCAGTGGGCAGGCCTACTCATTGATTGACAGCCATTTCAAAGTTATAAATATTTGTATATATTCAATTACCTTATTTTGCTTCATTTTCTCACAAACTCCATTCTGAAAGGGCTGTGTCACAGGTTTACCACGACAGAAAGGAGCCAGTGTCTGATTTCTCCTACTCCTGCACTGATTAGAAGCACTTCACTTTCATACTAAATAGTGCAGGTTTAATTTAGCAGTGCAGGGGATAATCCGCTCAGTTGAGAGCTCCTGGAAGATTTCCTGCATTAAGGCTCTCAGCTGTTCACTATTAGCCACTCCCATCCTGTATAATCTGGATCCTGGCAAGCAATCATTGCCAGAGCTAGCTTAATACTGCATGGTTTTTGAGATGGTTGTTTGTTGTTGTTGTTGTTTGAGAAGGCATATGATGGATTTATCTGAGACTGTTGCTAGGTTTTGGGTGTGTGCTAATCCCCTTCTTTTCCTACTTTGGTTTTCATCCATCCTCCACTCCCCAGTGTATACCTCTGTTTGTGTGAGTATATTTGTATGATTGGTATTTTCCTTTATCCCTGTTCGTATTACCTTGTTAGTCTGGTTGGTGTATTACGGTACACTACTACTCTCCTCTTCCCTGTGCGGGGAAAGGTACAGAATGAGAGCGGATTCAGGAGCTAAGGAAAGGTACGTGGCCCAGGCTTCTTCACCATCAGAAGTGATCCGGCGGACAGGGCAAGCTAGGGCGACCCTAGTAATAAGGACATGGAAGGAGCCACTGATCCCGGAATACCCGACAACAGAGCCATGACAGGCTGTTTCTACTGCCTAGTTCCTGCACCTGAAGTAGCTGATTTGAACATCTGGTCTATAATAATAATCATAAACAAATGTCATCTTCTCTGCTCTCTCCCTTCATGCTTGGACAGTTTTCTACAAACTGTTCAAAACAGTTACTCTAAATGCGGGAGCAAAACGAGAGCAGAAAAAATTAGCTACACTTTAAAGGGGTGGTCCAAAACACAGATTAATTTTCATCCTAAATCCATATTTATTTAATGCCATAAACTAATCTATTTTCTAATATATTTTACCTAATAAATCCCTACCATTTCCTCACTACACTAACTGCTTTATTTTTTTATGACGCTTCGTTTCATTATCCCAGTGCATGCTGGGATACTCAAACAAAGCGTCACCAGGGGGCAGAGGCTCCGGTCACTGTCACAGCCTATGCTCCCTCCCTAAAATAAAGCGTCATCAGCAACCCCCGATTCAGGAGCTGGGCTAGTCCTTACTCTACTAAGCATGTGTCGGATATCAATTCCAGTGGATTCTTGTCACTGTGCGCTGTTCTTCTCAGTGCACAGTGACAGTGCGCTCTCTCTGGCTCTAATCAGAGTCGGATGGAAAGCAAACTGTCAGTGCGCATTGTAAGAACACCCAGCGTTCAGAGACCAGTGCAAGTCATGTCTCTTGCTGGGGTTGGTGCTGGTGTCTGCACGCCGGGCATTCTTCTAACAATGTGCACTTACAGTTCACTCTGTTCCCAGTTTGTTACTTCTGATCAGAGCTGGCGAGAGAGCAACCTGTCATTGTGCATATTACACAGTGACAAGAATATACTGAGAAACATGCAGAAAATCTATACATTGGAATTGACAATGGACACATGCTTAGAAGAGCAGGGACTAGCCCAGGCCCTGAATCTGAAATCACTGATGACTCATCTCCCCCTCTGAAGACTCTTCATTTGAGTCTTGAGTATCTCAGCATGCATTGGGATTCTCAAACAAAGCATCATCAGAAAGGAAGGAGTAAAAAAAAGCAGTTAGGGAAGGGTAAGAACTTTTTAATTAAAGTATATGAGAAAACAGATTAGTTTATGGAATTAAATATTTAGGCATCTAGGATGAAAATGAAATTGTGATCAGATTTCCCCTTTAAGGTTTGATGTTCCTAAACACATTCAGCAAATACGAATATTGTAAATACAATGCCTTTTTCTTGCATTTTTATTTTTCGAGTCTTTATAGAATGGGAGAAACTTTATAAAACGCACATTCTCCTTTATCTGAACTAAATGATTGTACGTTGCCAGTCAGAATGATGCAGTGAGGCCAGCCGCTCTCATGTGCTCGATCTGCACTTTCCAGATTAAGTCTGTCAATGTCATCTGACAGACACGCTCAGCAGCATAACAATCACATCCACTTTGTACTATGAATCCATCAGTCTATTTATACAAAAAAGAAAGCAAGTATATTTCCACTAAAGTACGTCAGTGTCACATTGATGCTTCTGAATATTTGTAAATGAGTCTCGGTGAACTTGATGCTTTGTGATTTCGTCACGTAAAAGAACACGACGCCTGAGGCTGTAAATAATATAAGTAAACACGAGTTAAAAGTGTTCCACTCTGCAGGATTTTCTGCATGTTTCTCCAGCAGTCTATTAGACATAGAACTAGGTGTCTCGTGCCTCCTGAGCCAACCCCTCTTCCACCACTAATTAGCTGCTTTCTTTCAGTGTACAAAGAAAGCAGCCAATCAGTGATGTGGGCGGGGTTATACACAGAAAGCTGCCAATCAGTGGTGTGGGCGGGGTTATACACAGCTCAGCATTCCGAGCTCTGCTAGATCTGCAGCAGAGAAAACTGTGATTGTACCAAAATACCAACAAGCAGACCAGCAAGTGACACATCGCTGGAATCAGAGTCATCATGCTGCGCTCAGTTGCAAAAATCTGCTGACAGATTCTCTTTAAGGAAGGAACTTAAGTAATTGATACATTTTCAACTGTTTTTTCACCACTTCTGAGTTCTCCTTCAATTAAAGTTCTTCAATAGAATTTTGCTTCCACAGGTATCAACCAATTTAGCCGAAAGTCCGTGTATATGGAAACTCCAAACAGCCAGGGTTGTTTGGAGACTACATGACTAGAGATGGGCAAACCTGAACAGTAAAGTTTGGCGTCCGTTCCAAACACCTACTGTTCGGGCACGGACACCGAACATGGACTTCACCAGGAAGACCGTGTTACTGTTCTGGTTCGGCCCCCGAACACCGGGTGTTTGTCACTCTGTCATGCACATGACAGCACGGCAAACACTGCTTCTGATCGGCGATAAAATGATTACAGATGTCAAATAATAGCGTGAGCACGCAGATGTGATTGGAGGTAAAAAGTTTACCTCAGGTTACTGGTGTAGGCTGATCGGACTACTGCTCCCATCAGCCTACGCCTGCTGTCACTAATAACAGTGAGAGCAGGAGCGACTGATGGGAGTATTCATCAACCATCGCCTGCGCTCTAAATAAATAGTTAAAAATGAAATGGTGTGGGTTCCCCTGTATTTTTGATGACCAGCCAGGCAAAACTGACAGCTGGATCACTGGTATAATCAAGAAGTGGCTTAAATTTGATGAAACACAGTGAGATTACCTAGAACTGGATGTTCCTTAAACATTCATAAAAAAACAAGAAAAAAAATTGTCAGCGAGGCTGCCTATAGGCCTACAGCAACATTAAAGGAGGTGCAAGAATTTCTGGCCAGTACTGGTTGTGTGTTGCATGTGACAACAGTCTCCCGTATTCTTCATATATCTGACCTGTGGGGTAGGGTGGCACGACGGAAGCCTCTTGTTACAAAGAAAAATTTTCGAGGTTATGTTTTGCCAAAATCTACATAAAGTCTGCCAAAAGCATGTGGGAACATATGTTATTGTCTGATCAGATGAAGGTTGAAGTTTTGGGTCATAATTACAAAAGGTATTTTTGGCGCAAAGCCAACACTGCGCATCATCAAAAGAACACCATACCCATAGTGACGCATGGTGGAGGCAGCATTATACTTTGGGACTGTTTTTTTGTCAGATGGAACTCTGGCCATTAGTCAAAGAATTATGAACAGTTCCAAATAGTGGTCAATTTTGCATCAAGGCCTTTGGACCTCTGCTAAAAAGCTGAAGATGAAGAATCTCATCTTTCAAAATGACAACAACCCTAAGCATACCTCCAAATCAACAAAAGAATGGCTTTTCCGGAAGAAGATTAGCATTTTGGAATGGCCCAGGCAGAGCTCAGACCTGAATCCAGTTGAGAATCTGCGGGTAACCTTCTTCTTGATATGATTTTTTACATGAAAAAAACTGATACTTTAACAGGGGTGTGTAGACTTTTTAGATCCACTGTAACATATGTGCAACTGGTGCTGATGTCCTTGGGCTAGTAGAACAGTGCCCCTTAATGCCCCCTCCTATAATCTACTGGAGTGTGTAAGGGACTCCACCACTGATTACTGGAGGTTTGTTAGATAGACTTAGTTGTTTATGGTGAACTTAGAGAACTCTTAGAAACCTCTTAGGGAAAAGGGGGCTAGTATTCTGTTCTGTACTTGCATAGGGGGTCTCTCGTGTCTGTGTGCATTCCTATGTTTTACTTAAAAGAAGAAAAATAAAAAAAGTTTAAAACAATCAGGAGCGATCAATTCTACGATGTCTGAGCAGCTGAATGTGGGCGGAGCTTTTGTGTGATTGACAGTTCTGCTTTTAGATGATGGATTCTGGTTTACTGCTTCTCAGTCCGGTGTTTGGAGATTGGCAGATCCGTTTTCGGGAATTATGGACTTCCTATAAATGACAAGCTGTAGAGGCCACAATGTGACGTTACATGCAAGCTGCGCCAACAAGTAATGTCCTTACTACGAAGCAGTAGTAAGCCAGAATATGGCTTTTGTAAGAGAAATGATGAAGCCTTTAGGTGAACACACGATTATTGCCAATATATGGGCTCCCTGTCTGGATAGCGCTTATCTGATATAAGAGAATTCTGCCGTCAGTTTGACCTCATTTAGCAGGAAAACTGTTTGTTGCCAGTAGCAGAAAAGCGGCTGGGAAGTGAGAGCATGAACACGAGTGCGGGTCCAGAGGTTAAGTGATATTTTACTGCCTGTAAAATTATATAGCATCTAATAACAGCAGAAAATTCCAGTCTAGCTCCATCTGACATACAACTGGCTCCAATGCAATACAAAGAGTATAAGTTACATAATGACACGGGAGCGGCTCAGTAATGCGGTTGCTCAAATTTGACTCTGATATGGCGAGTGATTGATTTTCCAGAAAATTTGGGTTATTATCCACAGTGAAATAAAGGGACTCTGTCAGCAGGTTTTGCTCCCCAAACTGAGAGCAGCAGCATCTGGGGCAGAAACGCTGATTCCAACGCTGTATCACTTACTGGGCTATTTGCTGCAATTGTGACACAATCACAGTTTTCTCTGCTCTAGATCTTCCAGTTCTCTGAATGCTGAGCTGTGTATAACTCCGCCCACACCACTGCTTTCTCTATACACTGTGCCAATC
Source organism: Oophaga pumilio (assembly GCA_009801035.1). NCBI lineage: Eukaryota > Metazoa > Chordata > Amphibia > Anura > Dendrobatidae > Oophaga > Oophaga pumilio. The sequence goes on along the minus strand of VIAB01001669.1, from coordinate 154,259 downwards.
AGTGGTGGGGGCGTGGCTGGACTACCTGGCAGTGGGATTACTAGTCCTCTAATAATAGTGATTTTATCAAAACTACACCAAGCAGCACAGTAAGCGACACATCGCTGGAATCAGGGTCTCTTTCTCTACATAATGCTGCTCTCAGATTAGGTGGCAAAAACCTGTTGACAGATTCCCTTTAAATGGTAGTTTCACCCATTACGTAATAATTCATCTATTGGATTGTCCAATTTTTCTTTCATCTACACAATTAAGCGTATATTATTGAAAATATCTCTTAGGCCCAGTGAGGCTGGTGTATTTATTTCGGAAACCCATGTGAGAATAGCTGTATAATTCTGACAGTAAAATAAGTCCAGTTAGGGTTCATTTTAATATCAGGCAGGAAAATTCTTACAAAAGGACTATACGGCCATCCTAATGCGGATTTTCAAAATAAGTTTCCTAGCCTCATCAGGTATGAGATTTATCTGATGATGTACAAAGCTTTAATTATGAAATCTGATGACAGATCCTGTTTGGAAACTCTCTTCTTGTACTTGTATACAGTCATGGACAAAAGTTTTGAGAATGACACAAAT
>VIAB01001669.1:110497-152189 GCA_009801035.1 Oophaga pumilio | reverse complement strand
TTTGTGTCATTCTCAAAACTTTTGGCCATGACTGTAGGTGCTAGAGGTACCACCTTCGGGGTGTATAAATGTTAACATGAGAGGTAAAGGTCTCATCTATATTTCCATTCATCCTAATAGAGGAAGCATCCAAGCTGAAAAAAGCTGTAAGACTGGAGAAGAGCTTGTGTTTTAAAGGGGTATTCCAGTATAAAGAAGCGGTCACCTATCCCCTGGTTGATGATGAGTGATAACTTCTAGACTTGGGGGGTCCAGCTCCTGAGAATGAGGTGGCTGTGCATAAGCGCGACCTCCGCTAGAAATCTCCATTCTATATGAGTCCGCCATAAAAAGCAGAAAGTCCTGAATTAATAGAGCGGCAGTCAAGCTCTGTCGTTCCACTCTAAACCGGGATAAAAGTGCCCTGTTCTAATCAGTCTATCGAGTCTGAGAAGTCGGATTCCCACTGATCAATAAATTATAACTTATCCTATAAATAGGTGATAACGTTTTTCCTACAGGAACAGCCCTGTAATACAATCAGGCCAGTTATCGGGTTTACTTGACCTGGTAGTCCCAGTACTTATTCTGCTACTTCCTACACCAATCTTCATCTCCATAGCTCAATTTACCAATAGGCACAGTAGGCTTATGTCTATAGGTGTCCATGGTGGAAGGGGCTCAGCATACAATTTACATGTAAGTTACACACCACTCAGTGTTATTATATGTAATTTATTGATATATGGATATTTTGCTCTTCTAGAGGACTGTAAATAAGAGGAGAACCCCAGAAAGGGACAATTCTGGAGATTTTGCATGAAGCATACCACCCCTCCCAAATAAAACACTTTACAAAATGGAAATATCCCTTTAAGAAAATATTTTATTTCTCCGTCCAACTATATCAGTGTTTGGGAAATCCAGATGGTATATGTACAGTTCAAAGCACTGGAAAACAACAGACAAGTCATCCTGGATTAGCGCCCGCTGGTCTTAGTCTAGATGAGAAAAGAATGACGATAAAAATCTACGTTTAATCAGACTACAGACATGTCACACTTATCAGATGGAGGGAAATATGTTTTGGGTTTAGAATGCTGGAAAAAATTTGTAATGTTATTTTGCTTCATATATAACCAAGCATAGAAGATTTAGGAATTCTCATTGGCAATTGGCACCCTTCCTTTTTTAGAAGACATCTTTACATTTTAGAGAGAAAACAATGGAAGGTAATTGATTTTGTTTTGAATATGGCACCTAGAGGTGACGCACCATCACGTCAAAAGTCCAAAACACTGCAACTGTACAAGCCCATTCCCATTACTGTCTTATGTGTACTGTTCTTTGATAGGCCTCTGATTTTATAAAGAGGCATATGTTTTTTTTAGGGATTCTAAAAATATAACGGTGGTATGCTCCAGGTGTTCATCCTCACCATTCCTCTTCATTCGGCTTCTGCTGAGATGATTAATGCAAGAGGACAGCAATTGCAAAAAAAAACAACAGGATTTTGCGGTACTCTCTTGGGAGATGTTTAAGCTATATGTGTCTTCATGTTTAGGGATGGGCGAACTCAAATGGTAAAGTTCGGAGTCTGCACCGAACACCTAGTGTCCATGCACGGACCCCGAACACAGACTTCTTCAGGAAGTCCGTGTTACTGTTTGGACAAAGCTTGTTGAAATCAGCCAATCAACAAGCTTTACTGTGTGAGCACTTTTAGGCTCAATCACAGCCATGTCAAGCATTAACATGGCGGTGATTAGCTGGCCACACACTGTATAAAAACAAACTAAAAAAAAGACCTGGGGTCTTGTCTATTTTTGATAACCAGCGCATGCTAAGCCGACAGCTGCAGGCTGCAGTCCCCAACTGTCAGCTTTATATTGGCTAGCTATCAAAAATAGAGGGGTCCCCACACCGTTTTTAAAATAATTTAATAAAATATTGTAAAAAAAACGGCATGGGATCCCTGACAGCTGGGAGCTGGTATTACTAGACTGGAAAGGGACCACCTAATAACCATGTATTAGTATATAGGGGGACAATACAAATATCTCTCTGAGGATCTGTTTATACCAAGGAAGCTGACGGTCACAAGGGGGCATTCTCTGCATCTGGAGGAGAGAAGGTTTTTCCACCAACATAGAAGAGGATTCTCACGCTCTGCTCACTGTGAGCCGGCTGGCGTGGAGAGCGGTCACATCACTTATGTGACCACTCTCCAAGCCATCCGAATTGTCGTGGTACATGACCATTAATGGACTAGCGGTGGAAAGGAGAGTGTAACTTTTATAGCAGGGTTCCCCAACTCCAGTCCTCAAGGCCCACCAACAGGTCATGTTTTCAGGATTTGCTTTGTATTGTACAGGTGATGCAATTATCACCTGGGCAATACTAAGGAAATCCTGAAAACATGACCTGTTGGTGGGCCTTGAGGACTGGAGTTGGGGAACCCTGTTTTATAGTATAACTATTGGCCCCTTCCCAGAATATTAACATAGGCCCCAGCCATCGGCTTTCCTTCAGCATGTTATGAAAATTACGGGAAACCCCACACTGTTTTTTTTATTTACAAGTACAGTAAAAAACAACGCACGGTAACTGTAGTTCACAGCCTTAAGGTGTTCCAGTAGTTGGAAACCTAAGTAACGTCAACACCTTCACCACCTTGGGTTTTTCAGCTGTTTTTTGCTCCTCTTCCTCCCAAAGCCATAACTTTTTTATTTTTATGTAAATACGGCCATGTGAGGGCTTGTTTTTTGCAGGACGAGTTGTACTTTTAAACGACTCCATTGGTTTTACCATATAGTGTACTGTAAAATGGGGAAAAGTACAGCGAAATTACAAAAAAAGTGCAATTCCGCAATATTTATTTATTTTTTTACTATGTTCACTAAATGCTATGACCTGCCATTGTGATTCTCCAGGTCATTATGAGTTTGTAGATACCAAACATGTCTAGGTTCTTTTTTATTTAAGTGGTGAAAAAAATCCAAAGTTTGTAAAAAATAAAATAAAAAAAAGTTGCCATTTTCCTAGAACCGCAGTGATTTCATTTTTCATGATCTGGGGTGGCTGAGAGAGTATTTTTTTGTGTGCTAATGTTTTTATTTATACCATTTTGGGGTAGATACAATGTTTTGATCGCTCATTATTGCATTTTTTTTTTTAAAGCGACGATAGCAAATATGTGTATTTTGAATGGGGGGTGATTTAAATTTTTAGATTTTTTTTCATTTTTTAAATATTTTTAAAACCATTTTTTGTTTTACTTTTCTCTAGCTTCAGTAGTCTCTTCTGATCGCCCTGCTGTGTGTAGCAGAAGAAATGTTCACTTGCTATGAGCGTCGGCCACTGGGCGGCGCTCATAGCTTTCCGGCAATGACAGCCACAGGGGTCTCCTGCAGACCCCAGGTTGTCATGCAAACCCATCGGCGACCCATAGTCATGTGACTCGGGTGCCGATAGGCAAGCTTAGTAATGCGCTTCCGGCCCCATCATGTTAAATGCCGCTGTCAGAGATTGACAGCAGCATTTAACATGTTAACAGCCGCGGGTGGATTGCAGCTGTTAGGGGCACATGTCAGCTGTTGAAATCAGCTGACATGTGCGGAAATGTTGAGGGCTCATCGCCGGAGCCGACAGCAAACAGAGGGAGGCCACCTTGGACGTACCTATAAGTCCAAGATGTTAAAGGGATAAAAGTGTCTCTCAAAGTTTCCCATGAGGTTTCTCACGGTCATGTGACTCGGGTGCCGATAGGGTGAAGAAGACCGGCAGCACTTGAATCACGCCAGAATGACTAAGTGGGATACTGAGCATACAAGATTTGGGCAAGAGAGAGGTGGTGGTTTATATACCTTTTATTTTTTTTAACCCTTTCCCAAAACTTTTGAATGCAGCAAATTGTCAGCCAGCCGGTTATCTTTTTTTGCTGGATTCATGCTTGTAGTAATACAAAAGATTCAGGTTTTGGAAAACACTGAATTTTCTGTAAAATTGAAGGCAAATTTGAGTCGCTCCTCCCACATACGTATACAACGCATTAATAAAAATATATATGTAAGTGCACTGTACAATATATATGAATTTCTTTTTCTGTTGGAAAATTATTTTTATTTTTATATTTTAAATCATCCAAACGTATCGGATTTTTACAGCCGGTGTTTCCTTTTTTCTAATGGATCAATATTTAATATAAGAAATGTGAACTACTATACTGAGACGAATGAATGCCATAGCAATAAATATAATATTATACAAATGGTGGGAAAACTAAGCCTCGCAGTGAACAAGGAGACTCAGGTTTCCACATCGGTAAAATATGTTTTCTGGGAAGCATGAATATTAAAAAATAATGTTTTCTTTTGCTTCAGCACATGGCACGATATTATTTTTGCATGAGGTTTTGCACTATAGGATAACATATTCTCCATTTTCTCACACACCACATTTTTTTCATCTTGTCTGCACCGCTAATTATTCTATGATGGGTGGCGGTTTCAGAACCCACCACAATGTTATACGGTTTATGGCAGGAAAGGAAGCCAATATAGCATAGACATAATATCGAATATACAGAATAGCACCAGAATGTGTAAGACAATATAGAGCATATTAATGCTGCACCTACAGTGAAATCCCTCATAAATGATGCATACATTATGTTACATCCAGATTTTTTTAAACTGGCAAACTTTTTTCTTTATCATATTACGATCGGTATTAAAAAAAAATTGATAGAAATGATGCTTTTTTCATACCTAGGGCTACTTTAGGCTCATACTTCTTGTTTTAAGAGTTTTCAGCAGTCTCATTATCATCACAGGCAGGATTGCAATGACAGGTAACACAGCTGATACTGCAGGATTCACCAGTTACAATTGACATAGACAGTAAAACAGATAATTAAATCGAACTACCAGAGTCAGCAAGGCTTATCTGGTGGGAGGTCAGAAGAAAATGTCTAATTTCTTTTACAGAATCAGCTCCTCTCTTCTACACAGGTTTTGTCTGATTTTACCGCTCAGGATCATTTAGTTCATTAGAGTTGAGCTGTAGACACATGGAAATTCACCGAGGTTAGCCAATATAGGACTGGCCCACCGGAAGACTGGATGAACATCTGGCGGGCCCCAATTCTGACTCAATAATTGGACACAGTGTCTCAGTAGAGGACATCTGTATTTAGAGATGACTTTTTTTGTTTTTTTTCGAAAATAACATATTAAAACGTATTGTTGTAATGTAACTATCAGTGTCTGTGCACGTTTTGTATTACTAAGACAGTAGACCATCAGAATCATCTCCTCTGGTTAAACCTCGAAACCTTGGCCAGAAACTGAGCCACTGATTGTGGCTAAAACCTAAAACTTTCAGACTGTCATTTGTTATATAAATTTGGCATACGTTCTGGGAAATGTACGGGCGGGCATACATGTCAAGCTTATCCATTATATTTTTGCCTTTTGTTGGGTCGGGATACATTACTACTACTTCGTTCTATACCGTATACCATTCGACAGCAGTCTATGAGAGATATATACCACTGCATACAGTGTCATACATCAGAGGCGTCCTTCGGAGGTGTACATTGATAAATCCTCACACTTTGTATCTCAAGTATACACTGCAAGCACTGTGTAAATGCTCTGTAAGGCTATGTACTAAATGTCCAACTGGGGGTCTGTATGTAGGGGAGACCGGACAAAAACTGAGAACAAGGATGAATTCTCATCGTCACACAATAAGAGAAAAAAGAATGGATTTACCTGTGGCAAAACACTTTTGTATGCCCGGTCATAGCATGACGGATATGGAATTACTGGTATTAAAATCTAACTTCAAATCTGAGAAGGATAGAAAAGTCTGGGAATATAAACTTATGATGACCTTTGATACTCTTAGTGCTGGGATGAATATATCCCAGAGTTTTATGTCTTTCTACAACAATTAAGGAATCTGCTTCCCTGACCTTTTAGGGTCATCACAACACAATACCAGACCCCAATCAGAGGGTAATAAAACTTTCGCTCCTTATCTATGAACTAGTCATATTTATGTTCGTCCCTCTGCCATAATGACAGTTCTGCTTCACGTCACTTGTCCTACCTATTGCATTTTTTCTGTGCTATTTTGTGTATAAATATGTGATTCTTCAGATGTTGTATTAGTCTATGCCTGATGAAGAGACCTGAGTAGTCTCGAAAGCTTGCAATTTGTTACCATCTTTTCAGTTAGCCATTAAAAGGTATCAACCACTGAGGACTCTCAAGTCTAAATATTTTTCTGTAAGGCTATGTGCACACACAATTTTTGGAGGAGTCCAAAAACCAAGAGTTTTTCAAGCAGAGACCATTTCAGGACACTTTCCTACTTTGAGGTAATTTTGGAAGAATATTTTTTATCTTAAAATGTTCTTTGCTGCCTTTTGATTGGACAGTACCTATTTTGAAAAGGATCCATTACATGGACAATCCTTTTTGAATTGCTGTATTCCCCCGCGTAAAATAAAAACTGTACTGAACCGCCGGTGCCGGAGCGGTTCCAGCGCTAATGGGCCACTTCACTCTCACCTCAGTCGGACCGAACACCCAGAAGAAGTGAAAGCTGCTGCTGCTCTCTGACGTCCTACCATCAGTTACTTCCGAATGTGGTGGGAGTGAAGTGGATTCTGATTGGCTGCAGGGCTCACGTGGCATAAAAATGTCACGCAAGCTCCAGGAGACCCAGACACCGGCTTCGCTGGAATGGCGCCAGAATCAGAGATGAATATAGGTTGGGTTTTGTTATACAGGGAAATATAGCAAGTGAGAAGGGGTTGTCTGAATAGTGGACAACCTCTTTAAGGTTATGTTCACACTGAGTTTTTTTCAAGAGTTTTGGGTTTCGGCAATTCTCAAAAATAGCTTCAGGGTAAGTATACATGGCATAGTTTGGATAATTTGGATACCGGCGCAGCCACCTAGTTTTCACAGGTTAAGCCGACCACAAAAAGCCAATGTCACTTCTTTTAACCGCTTCCCAGAAGCAGTTAATAGATGTGACATAAGGCGGAGCATGTGCTCAGCACTGTTCATTTTATGGGGCGCTTGTGTGCCACTTTTTCAGGGCAGAATCCAACTGAAAAAAGACCCTGTGTACTATAATTTTCAAAGATGTGACATCCACTCTTTTTTTCCATCAGGCATTTATCAGAACCTTGTTCAGAAACAAAAAATTCTTAGAACAAAGCAGATTTCCCATATAAATGAATAGGAACATTTTTTGCCACATACAGTGCCTACAAGTAGTATTCAACCCCCTGCAGATTTAGCTGGTTTGATAAGATGCAAATAAGTTAGAGCCTTCAAACTGCAAACGAGAGTAGGATTTATTAACAGAAGCATAAATCTTACAAACCAAAAAGTTATGTTGCTCAGTTGAATTTTAATAAATTTTAAACATAAAAGTGTGGGTCAATTATTATACAACCCCTACGTGTGTGGTTGGCACCAAAGATCTCGATCTTGGTCTCATCAGACCATAGAACCTTGAACCAGTCTGTCTCAGAGTCCTCCAAGTGATCATGAGTAAACTGTAGACGAGCCTTGACATGATGCTTTGAAAGTAAAGGTACCTTACGGGCTCGTCTGGAACGGAGACCATTGCGGTGGAGTACGTTACTTATTGTATTGACTGAAACCAATGTCCCCACTGCCATGAGATCTTCCCGGAGCTCCTTCCTTGTTGTCCTTGGGTTAGCCTTGACTCTTCGGACAAGCCTGGCCTCGGCACGAGAGGAAACTTTCAAAGGCTGTCCAGGCCGTGGAAGGCTAACAGTAGTTCCATAAGCCTTCCACTTACGGATGATGCTCCCAACAGTGGAGACAGGTAGGCCCAACTCCTTGGAAAGGGTTTTGTACCCCTTGCCAGCCTTGTGACCCTCCACGATCTTGTCTCTGATGGCCTTGGAATGCTCCTTTGTCTTTCCCATGTTGACCATGTATGAGTGCTGTTCACAAGTTTGGGGAGGGTCTTAAATAGTCAGAAAAGGCTGGCATAAGAGATCATTAATCCACACATGTGAAGCTCATTATTCTTGGTGCCTGAACTACTTCTTAATACTTTAGGGGGACCAAACAGAATTCTTGTGGTTTGAGGGGTTGAATAATAAATGACTCTCTGAATTAACTTTTAACGTTTTAAAAAAAAAAAAAATTAAAATTTTTTTTTAGCTGCAGTGCATTTCCCACTTCCAGGCTGATCTACAGTACAAATGTCACAATGCCAAGTTAATTCCGCATGTGTCAACCAGCTAAATCTGCAGGGGGTTGAATACTACTTGTAGGCACTGTAGGATTTAATAGGATTTTGAGGAAGATCTGCACCATAAAAGTCTTAAAATATCTCACTGTGCATACATGCTACGTACCCATGCTCACAGAGGTATCCTTGGAGCATGTAGGGTGCACCCAAAGTATGGTAGCTTCATAGTGTGTACATATGCAATGAGGTCTAAGGGGTAACGTTTCTCCTTGTGGAGAGTGACATGCCAGCTCTGGCATGCCAAGGTGAGGAGGCTTATTCCCCGTGCAATGCTCCTCTAGGAAATTTATTATGCAAACTGCCTCATCAGGGAGGAAGAGGACTTGAACACTATAGCGCCACGTGTTGGAAGCAGCAATCCTACAAGTCGCTATTGACCTACTAACGAGCCTTGAAATGTGACCCAGGACAAAAGCCAAATTAGAATCTCAATTTGCAGACACAGTGTTTTGTGGGATTGCCCCTCGTCAGTGCAAAGTATGAGAACTGATTTGGCTAGGTGATAGTCTCTGGACTGAAGTCTAATGGGTAACGTTTCTCCTTGTGGAGAGTGACATACCGGCTCTGGCATGCCAAGATAAGGAGCCCATGTGTATGACCCCTTATGCTATGTACTACCATTCTGCACATGTATTAGTAAATCCTGCATTATTCATAGAACCTATCAAGACTATTACTTGACATTATCTCCTTGTTTTGTATGACCAGGTCTTCAGATTATGGAACTACATATACAAAGCTGAACCTGCAGCCCGGTGTCACCACAGTGATTGACAAGTTCTACATCTGCCCCACCAACAAGAAGAAGGTAAGCTGTACCCACCTCTTACTTTGGACTGTGTCCTTGGTTGTCAAAACCCGGGCTAACATTGGCTGTTCCCCCCTTGTGTCTCTTGGCATGTTCCTATATGATGGACATTGTATGATAAGTACAGTATAAGCATTGAATGATGTTGTTATTCTGGTAATATATGAATATGTGGTGTCATTCACCTTGGGATTATGTAGACTTGTATGATTTTGTGACTTCATAGAACCCTTTTTTATGGGTGATTAATTATTTTTCCGTGATAAAACTTATGAGTTCAGTCTTAATATTCGTGTCATCACACGTATTATAAAAGCATTATTTTATGTTGCTACATCACCAGTGTTGGCCTTACATAGGCCTTACTGTAGGGAATGTTATGTCATCGCTTACCCATTTCTTAACAATGCACTACATGATGTGACATCACTTAAAGGAAAATTTGTATCATGAGAAAATGACCTAATGTTTAAATCAGGTTTCCATGTTATATGTATTAATAAAACAAATTCACAATCATTTTTTTATTTTTTAGATCATGATCTGTTTTTTTGTTTTTTTAAAGTTTATATGCAAAATGTCTCTTCAGACAGGACAAGGGCTAGAACTCTAGCGGCAGTGATCCTAAATGTCAAATCACCTTCAACCTCAGTCCAGAGCCTCTCATCTAGCCAAATCAGATCCCATACTTTGCCCTGATGAGATGAAACACCCTGAAACACCGTGTCTGCAGATGGAGATTCTGGTTTGGCTTTTATTCTAAAGTCTTATTGCAAGGCTCGTTAAAGGATCAATGTTGACTTTTAGGATCGCTGCCTCCTATAGGTGGTGCTAGAGTTCTAATCATTTTTCATTCTAAAGAGACAATTTGCAAGTTTATTTTATTTCCCAAACGCTCCTCACTCTGACATGCCAGGCTTGGCTTTTCACTCTCTACAACAAGAAAGGTAACCCCATAGACCCACCCCCCAAAAAAATTTAGAATTCTTGCAATTTTCTCATTGGCCACTGGGACCATTTTAGACTCTTGATTCCTGCTGTTTCAGGAATAATTTTTAACAGTCTCATTATCATCACAGGCAGGATTAACAAGACAAGTTAAACCAGCTGATAACACCGGATCCACCAATCACAGTAGGCCTCTTTCCCCTTTATTCACAATGACTTTCGCACAACTAATGTGTTGTTTCCTGTTAGAACAGGAAGTTAGAAACTAAAAAAGCCCCAGTGGCCATAGCGAAAATTGCAAGTTTTCTATTTTTTATTTTTAATACAGATTGTGATTTGGAAAAAAACAAATTGTTAACATTTTTTTTAAGACATACATGTAACATAAGAACCTGATTTAAACAGTAGGTCATTTTCTGATGGCACATCCTTTTAAAGTGACCCTAGGTATCCAATGTATAGAACATAATGTAATCTGTTATTTTTGCACTGTATGATACAGTTTATAGATATCACTGACCTCAGCGTTATATATGGCATAGGTGACCCTGGCGTTAATTACAGAGAACATGCAGTACAGTGTATACACTGTATGATGTCACATACCCGGCTCTATTATATATATACGTACAGTATCGGCTGTGATATTGTGACTGCCAATTAATAGATTTTTAGCCGATGTGCAGTATATACTGTATTGTATGCTGATGCCATGACATCACTGACCTCCATTTTTTTATCCATTATATGATGCTCTGAATGACTATACCGAATGAATAGCGTTAAACCAATGGGTTATAATGGCCAGCTCCATCAGATGTTTCCTATGATCTTTCCCCATAGAAATCCCAAAACACCACCCCAACTCCTTGCTGTTCAGCTGTTCCATGGCCCCTATAAAGCTCAATCCAATGTTTAATACCGAACTTATCCGAGATAATTCCCGTAAATAGCCCATTGACCCAGGGTTTTGGCAATTTGACAACTTATGCCCCTTCTCTATTTCATAGGGGGCAATGCATCTCTGCTATTTTTGGATCTCATGTACTCAGATTGATGTAGGTACACATTACCTGGTTAGGGACTCAATTTCCCAAGCTTTATCTACTACCATAGGTGGCGCTATATATAGGACTAAGTTTGTGGCCCAGTCGCTATTTTTGAACATTTGAGACCATGTTTATTTTTGGCCACTTAGTGCCAGGGTCATTATATCTTATATCTTGTCATGCTTCAAACACTGCTTTGATATCCCTGGGCACCCCTGCGCTCTATAGGGACGCTGTGCTTTGTACTGCCGCAAGAGGCTGGTGTCTATCTGTGCATGCTCGATATGGCTGGGACATAAATGCAGTCCACTGCCACTTCCGGGTCGGTGGTGCTGCCTGACGTTATGATACGTCACCATTGGCGCATGCACAATCTGGCTATAATTCCAATGTGATCCACGATGACTTCTGGGCCGATGGTGCATATTGTCAAAGCGAATCTGTCAGCAGGCTTTTGCCAAGTAAATTACAAACATTGTCAGGTTGGCAGTGTTATACTGAATAAAATGATATCTGGAGTGAAGAAATCCGTCTTGTGGTTCTTGTGTAATCAGTGTTAGAAGTTTAAGTTAATGATATGCTCATGCTCCGGGGCGGGACTATAGGCAGTGTCTTATCTTCCTGCTCTAGGCTAGAGAAACTGAGGAAAGACCTGCCCACAGACCACCACGAAGCACAAACAGTCTGTCTCTATGATGAGGAACATGTTTGTGCTTCATGGTGGCCTGTGGGCAGGTCTCTCCTTAAGGTACTGCCACACTAAAACAATATCGCTAACGGGATCGCTAAAAAACGTCACTATTTAGCGATCCCGTTAGCGATGTTGTTGTGTGTGGCAGCTTCCGGCGACGAGCTTCCTGCTGGGATCTCGCTCGTCGCTGGAATCGCTCCGGACCCTTTTTTCATCGCTGGCGCTCCCGCTGGGTAAGTATATATCGCTGTGTGGCACCTTTTCTTAGCGATTTAGCGGTACTTTTGTACCGCTAAATCGCTAAGAAGATCGCTAACGGCGATAGCGTCGTTAGCTATATCGCTAAATGTGGCACACATTTAGCGATATTAAAACGATCCCGCTAGCGATCTCATTAGTATGCGCCGCTAACGAGATCGTTAGCGGGAGCGTTTAGTGTGGCAGTACCTTTAGTTTCTCTGGCTTAGAGCAGGAAGATAAGACACTGCCTATAGTCCTGCCCGGAGCACGAGCATATCATTAACTGAAAACTTCTAACACTGATTACACAAGAACCACAAGACGGATTTCTTCACTCCAGGTATCATTTTAATCAGTTTAACGCTGCCAACCTGACAGTGTCTGTAGTTTACTTAGCAAAATCCTGCTGATAGGTTCACTTTAAGATAGAACGATGTGTTGTGTGACGCATGCGTGGCACAACTGCAGCGCTAGGCATCTTAATTTGGTAATAATTTTTAAACTATTTATGGTGCCATTCCTTTAGTCCCTTTCATGCTGTCTGAAGTGCATCATCCCTGTACATGCGCAATGCCACGCCACCCTGCTCTGTAGCAACTCTGTGGAAATCTTGTCGATTTATGCACTGGAGAACCTTATCACTGCATAGGAGCATGCCTGGTCACATCTTAATTTTAAGTATCCACTATTATTTTCAGTATGTACTCCTGATGAAGCTACTTAGGGAAACGCATTGAGTATAGCATTCTATGTGTAATTGGAGAATGGTCTTTGAATATAACTTAATGTGACGTGACAAATCGAGGATTACCAGTATATTGTTTCTAATGGGATACCTTCATTCATGCCTATGACATCACTCTCCCTCACTTTAAATGTCTAAATATCCTGTTCTACTTTTATGTTGCAGTTTATGCCTATGAAAGTGTGTTCATTTATGGTAGATTGATTGCTGATGTTGGTAGTGTGTGATGTATAACTGTATATTTTCTTGCTAAACTCTTTAGGGAAGGGTTCCCCAACTCCAGTCCTCAAGGCCCACCAACAGGTCATGTTTTCAGGATTTCCTTAGTATTGCCCAGGTGATAATTGCATCACCTGTACAATACAAGGGAAATCCTGAAAACGTGACCTGTTGGTGGGCCTTGAGGACTGGAGTTGGGGAACCATGCTGTAGGGCATAATAGGACCTATTAGGACTAGCTTGCTCTGAGCGGGGGCGCTATTTGCGCTTTTTAGGGTGTCAACCTCCGCAGTAAGGTAGGGGTATATTTAAATGGTTAATAGAGTGACTTTTTTCATCTGATTCAAATTTCAAGACCCCCCCTCTTGCCACTTCAGAGGATACGGTTTTGATATCTAGTACCACTCCACTACCATCGATTGGTCCAATTGGTTTGAGGACATTTAACAACTATTTTTTATTCACATTTTTTTTTAAAGTTAACAAATAAAAGAAACTTTTTATATATACCGTAGTGTTTTTTTCTGTGAACTAATTATCATTTTATTATGTGATGTTACATGTGACATCACTGACCTCCAGATTTTAATATCCATTGTATGATACAATTACATTACTGACCTGCACCCTTTCATACGTTGCATTACTATGTGACATCACTGACCTTGGTAATTTTTTACATTGCATTACAATGTGACATTGATAACAAGCCATGATAAAGCTGACAGCTGAGGGTTGTAGCCGACAGGTGTCGGTTTTACCTTCACTGGTTATCAAAAATAGAAGAGACTCCACGTCATTTAAAAAGAAAAATGTATTTCTTTATAGTACAGGTGCCGGTTGATGAATTCTACCATCAGCGGAACGTGCTTGCTGTTCTCTGCGACAGCAGTACTCTCCATCATCCATCACCTGTGAACGATGGTAACCTTTTTATCTTTGGTCAAAGCTGCTGGCTCACATGCTGTCAGCTGATGGCGTGGGAACTGCAGCTCCCTGACCGGCAGTAACTAATTTACCGTCGTTCAGAGCTGCTGGTGTTTCTCGCGCTGTCCCACAGATGACAGCGTGGGAAACAGCTGATGTTTGGGATGCCGAACTTGAACAGCAACATTGACTTCTTGGAGAAGTCCGTGTTCGGGGTTCATGCACAGACACTAGGTGTTCGGTAAGAACCCCAAACTTTACTGTTTGGGTTAGCCCATTTCTAATGATAAATATCACAGCTGAGGGTTGCAGCTTGCAGCTGTCCATTTTGCCTGAGCTGGTTATCAAAAATAGAAGAGACCTCATGTTGTTTTTTTATTTTATTTATAGCACAGGCACCGGCTGGTGAATATTCCCATCAGTGGCCCCTGCTCTAGTTGTTATGTTATCAGCGGCCGCAGATGTACACTGATGAGAGTAGTACTCTCTCATCAGCAGATGCCTGTAACCGGTGGTAACCTTTTTCCTGCCTGTCAAAGCTGCTGGCTCACGCTGTCATATGACAGCATGGGAACTAAAGCCCTCTGACCGACGGTAATGTTCTTACCACCATTCAGAGCCAGTTTTTGGCGCGCTGTCACAAAGATGACTGCATGGCAAACAGAGGATGTTCGGGCCACCCCATTAATCTGAATGGAGTCTGTGCTTGGGTTTAGGTAATGTTCTGCTAACCGAACCAAAATTTTTTCCAGATGTTCGGCAGAACCCGACAGACCTGAACAACCATGGGTTTGCCTAGCACTATTTATCATGGCTGGTTATCAGGAATAGACGGGTCCACACGCCTTTTTTTTAAATTATTTTAATAAATAATTTTGTGCCGCCATACAGGGTCCATGTACTGTACACTACAATGGCCCCATGGTGAGCATCGCTCTTCCTCTCATTTGTTTTCTTTTTCATAGTATGTTACTGTATCTTGCATAATATTTAATAAATTATGATTCTTTATTAATTTTTGTAGTATTATAATTCCCTTATTCAGACAGTGAGCTATCAATCAAGCTAAAGAAGCTGGTGCTTGGTAGGGGAAAATTCCAGGAAGCCAGAGGCTTGGAAAGTTCTCCATCACATCCAGAGCACTTAATGCTTAAAGAAGCCCTCCCATCAATATTTTTTTTCACTGAACCTCTGTATATTAGCATGTAGTGTATTGTGAGTGAATTTTCTAATGCTTGCCATCCATTATTTATGTCCCTCAGCTGGATTAAGGATAGGGCAGGATAATTGGCACATGCACTGACCCCGGTTTTAGTAAACCTTTCATCAACCGGTTGGCGTCCAGCAGATCGGATTTCTCAGAACCTACAGAAGTGATAGTGGAACAATGGAGCTCAGGTCTGACACAGCTGAAGACTCTCCGGTCCCTGAGATCTGGAGTCATCGTAGTGAATAATTCACATGCTTTCTTCATCTTTTTTCCCAGGGGTATGTACGGCAGGATATTTTCGCTCAGACCATTAACATGTTTTTTTCTGTCCTGTAACTTGCTCATGTCTGAACTGCTGACAGCTTGTATTTTTCAGGAAGGCACAAAACTGCACATTGAAAAGCCATTATCTTGCAGCGAGTGCATCGCTTGTCAGTAAGAAGTCACCTCTGACAATCGCTATGCCATACCACTAGATAAGCGTGTGATAGGAAGACGACGCCATACTGGTCTATTAGGATGGAGAAAAGGAAACCCCCTAGTTCCAAACACGCGTCCACCTAAACCGAAGTAACGGGAAACGCTTTCAGACAATAGAAGACAATAGATCTGAGTGTTAAGATCAGGAGCAAAGCCAAGGAAGTAGGTGGAGGATAGACAGCACGAAGAAACACAACATAGGTGTGGAGCCGGTATGAGCAAGCGGAGGAAAATGGGTCTGAGCATGATCTAAATGGGTCTACACATGAGAAAATTGCTAATAATGGGCAGCAAAACTTGGATAAAATCTGAAAAAAATGCAGGTTTTCCAGGCTGTACACATTCGGCTATAATTTTTACCCATTGCATTTCAATGAGTGAAATCTGCTTTAAAAGTCTCCAACACAGCACATTCACTAACACCGGCAATAAACATAAAGCAAATGTCTATGTTTCCTCCATTCTGTGCTAAATATATTTTTTTTTCCGTTAATATCATTATAGGGGTCAGAGTTTGTTTTCCTGGTGCGAAGATGTAAATTTATAATATAGACATAAAGTTGAATTACACATTTTGGGAAGCATGAACCTACCACTAGGGGGAGTATTTATACTTACTGCATAGTGTGTGTGTGTGTGATGACTATATACACATATAGCGTTCAAATATGTGCCCAGTTCAACGTGAAAAAAATAGTGAAAGATCTTCATAAAATGTCTGGATTTTGGAGAAAAATATTTAGACTTGAGAGTCCTCAGTGGTTGATACCTTTTAATGGCTAACTGAAAAGATGGTAACAAATTGCAAGCTTTCGAGACTACTCAGGTCTCTTCATCAGGCAAAGACTAAAACAAAAGCTGAAGAATCACATATTTATATACACAACAGGACACCGGAATAGTGCAATAGGTAAGACAAGTGACGTAAAGCAGAACTATCAATATGGGAGAGGGATGAACAGTTGTGGCCATAAATATTGGAACAGTTCATAGATAAGGAGTGATAGTTTTATTGTCCTCTGATTGGGGTCTGGTAATGTTTTGTGATGCCCCCACAAGGTCTTAGGAGCAAATTCCTTAATTGATGTATGAATTTGTTACCATCTTTTCAGTTAGCCATTAAAAGGTATCAACCACCGAGGACTCTCAAGTCTAAATTTTTTAATTGATGTAAAAAGACATAAATGCATGCGACATGTTCATTCCTGCACTGAGAGTGTCAAAGGTCGTCATCAGTTTATATTCACAGACTCTCCTGTCTCTCTGACATGTGAAATTACATGGATTTTGGAGAATCTTATTTTGTATTTTTTAAAAAACATTTACCTCCCCCCTCACAAAGATGATTGCACAAAAAAAGGAAAACTCATGATAGTCATTTTTAGCAAGCAAGCGCACCATCTAACACTGATTTCAGATTTTTTTTTATCCTTTAACAACTATTGTGCTGTCTTGCCTCTGCTTTCTAGTGCATTAAGAATGATGAAAAAATGTGTAGTTGCAACTCAAACTCAGTAGGACAGATGCTAGCTACACCATATCACTGATCAATCACACTGAGTCTGGCACTGCTGTTGGCGCCTCTCCTGTCTCTTTGTCCCCCTTTCAATTTAATGTACTTTATTTACAGACTGCTACTGCTTCATCTTCTTTAGTGTTGCGGATGTACAACACATTACTGTTTGGCGTATTTGTTCAATGCTGTAGGGCTCGCTCTTCCTATCCCTTTTGCTGAGCTCTGACAAACTCCCACTATCCTAAAATCACCTTCAATTAGCTGCTGCATTTTGTGCTTCTGCTTTTATACAGGCTCTGATAGTCTCTCATGACTGCCTGTGCTATACCATGTGATATGATAGCTGCAAAGCATTATGGGGAAGCCCGGGGTGGTCACGCTGGAGTTCATGTCAGTCTTGTTGTAATGATGCAATCTTCTGCAATATGTAACAAGAAGGGAAACTTTGTTTCGCGATTTGCACAAATCAAATTGCAAATTGTTTAAATTTACCGGGAACTGCAAATTTAATGAAATTCGATTTGCATGAAATCATTCAGATCATCTCTATCACTTTATTAAAGAATCTAAATTTTAATCTAAAGTTTTCAAAGTATCAAAGTTTATTCTATAAGTAAACAAGTGTATGGAAATTCCAGAAAAAAATAGCCTCTACAAAGACTGCCTATTATGTAAATTACAAGATAGAAATGATACATTGTGTATTGTAAATGTGAAGTAGGAAACACATTGTATGCATACTAACGATGAAGAAGATCAAATGGTTCATGTTTATCGCATTCATTTCCTGTGAAAAATTTAAAAAATAACAGTATCCTTACAAGATGCTTCCCAGTCTATAATTTTCATACAAAGCAGATCTAGTTGTTAGAGGAACCAATGGAATAATGAAAATCTCGAGATCTGTATCATAAAGTAAAAATTATGATTGTTTTAGCATTCTAAAACATGGAGTATCAGTATGGTCCTAACCCATGGAGTATCAGTATGGTTCAAACCCATGGAGTATCAGTATGGTCCTAACACATGGAGTATCAGTATGGTCCTAACACATGGAGTATCAGTATGGTCCTAACCCATGGAGTATCAGTATGGTCCTAAACCATGGAGTATCAGTATGGTCCTAACCCATGGAGTATTAGTATGGTCCTAAACCATGGGGTATCATAATGGTCCTAACCCATGGAGTATCAGTATGGTCCTAACCCACGGAGTATCAGCATGGTCCTAACCCATGGAGTATCAGTATGGTCCTCCTAACCCATGGAGTATCTGTTAGAACCCTCTTGTTAGGTTTTGTTTCAGTTTGCTGGTCACATGACCTTTTTTCCCTATTTAGTCTGGCTCCGCCCTTCTGGCTTTGCTGGACTTCATTGTATTATCTACTCTTAAGCTAGCCGGGTGCTTCGGTGCCTTACTCAGTCAGTTTTGCTTGATTTTAGCATCTCTCAGTAATTTGTTTTCTGTTTAATTTTCCCTGCTACACTTTCTGTTAGGAGGTGTCCACCTTTTCTCCCAGACCCTAGATCTTGTAGGGATTCCTCCCTCGCAACTATAGGTCTTCGTTCAGACTAGCTGAGGACTTTAGCGGGTCTGGTCGCAGGATCAGGTTCCCCGTTACATCGTAGGGATCAAGCTCAGTTTTATTGTAGGGACAGAGTTCCCATCTTTCCTTAGTGCTTGTAGCAGTTCATAACAGTATCAGTATGGTCCTAAACCATGGAGTATCAGTATGGTTCTAAACCATGGAGTATCAGCATGGTCCTAACCCATGGAGTATCAGCATGGTCCTAACCCATGGAGTATCGGCATGGTCCTAATCCATGGAGTATCAGCATGGTCCTAATCCATGGAGTATCAGTATAGTCCTAAACTATGGAGTATCAGTATGGTGCTAACCCATGAAGTATCAGTATGGTCCTAACCCATGGAGTATCAGTATGGTCCTAACCCTTGGAGTATCAGGATGGTCCTAACCCATGGAGTATCAATATGGTCTTACTAACCCATAGAGTATCAGGATGGTCCTAACCCTTGGAGTATCAGCATGGTCCTAACCCATGGAGTATCATTATGGTCCTAATTCATGGAGTATCAGTATGGTCCTAACCCATGGAGTATCACTATGGTCCTAACCCATTCATAGAGTATCACTATGGTCCTAACCCATCCATAGAGTATCACTATGATCCTAACCCATGGCGTATCCAAAATCAGGAACTTGGCAATCAAGTATGTTGAGAAATTAAGTATTTTTTATTAAATTCACACAATCCAAATCAAGTTACATTTGGTCATAAACTCTGACCTTCTTCACACGTATCGGATAATAAAGTGTTAAAAAAAACACGCGCAAATATTCATCCAAAAATTCAGCAAATATAAAATAATGGATACAAAAAAATCATTGTGTCAGATCCGATACAAGGGAACAATGTGAGATCCTTTTATACCGATTTACTCCTGGTGATAGTCTTCTCAGCGGTCCACTTACCTAGGATACAATTGATATCTCGGAATTCTTCTGTTCGCCTTTTATCTTGTTTCTATTGTGTACACACTTATCATTAACAGAATTGTGCTCCGTTTCATTCATTATGTACATTGCATTGTTCTCTCGTGTCGGATCCGTCATAATGTTTTTTTTTTATATTTATTGAATTCTTCATTTGGATTGCTTGAAATTGAGTAAAAGAAGCTTCATTTCTCAACATACTTGAGAGCCAAGTTCTTCATTTTTGGAGTTGAAACTTAGTCTCCTTTACTTAAAGGGAGTCTTTCAGAACAAAAATACTTTTAAAACCAAGCAGATGTGCTGGGTGTTTCCATGGCATATTTCGATGCACCTTCCCACCTGCTTGTTTTGCATCTATCTCCACTCCCTTTTTCCTTGATTGACAGCTATGACTTTACACGATCCAGAAAAGGACAGGGATAGATCTAAAACAAGTAAGTGAGAAGAAGCACTGAGCTCTTTGGCCATGCCTGTGCTTGGTTTGTACAGTCTTAGGACTTGCGCACATGTCCGTATTTTCGGTCGGAATTTTTTTCTCCATCTTCTCAATTCGAGAGAATCGGATCACACTCTGATCATAGTGTAATAGCATAATCAGCTCGATAAAAGAATATATGGTTGTCTGCACTTGCGCTTATTGCGCTGACCGACTCCATTTAAATAGGTCTGAGATACAAGCGGCACCTTATTTGCTAAAAATAAAAAAAAATGATTGGAAAGAGGAATGACGCTTCATCTCCTTTAAGTGCTACCTTGTTTCTTTTCGGCTGCCACACGGTCGCCCATTGAGTATAAGTGTAAGTTCACGCATTTTTTCTGTGTTTTTTTTCTTCAGCAAAACATGATTTCTTGGCAGGAGAGAAGCTGCGGCAAAAATGCAGGTTTAGGTGCGTTTTTGGTGCGTTTTTCGTTGCGGTTTTGGTGCGTTTTTTGGGCTAACTTGTGTCTTTTTGTGAATGCTTGCTGTCCATAACTTTTCTGCATCAAAAACGCTGCAAATAATGATACCTGCTTTTTTGCTGCATTTTTGCAGCGTTTTTTCAACACCCATTCAAGCCAATGGGTGAAAAACGCTGCAAAAACGCTGAAAGAAGTGACAAATGACATGCTCTATGTCCAAAAAAAGCAGCAAAGCACAAAATCCTGATCACAAAAAAAAACATGTGTGTGCATGAGATCTCTGAAATCTCATAGGCTTTGCTGTACTGTGAAAAGGAGCTGAAAATTAGTATAAAAAATACTCAGCAAAAATGCCCAGTGTGAACATACTCTAAATGTGGAAAATCGTGAGTGTTGACTTATTAATATATGTAGGCCATTAGGTTTTAATAACTTTATAATTATTGCTAACCGTTCTGCAATCTTGACGTAAAATATAGACCCTGATTCATCAGTGCTGGCATTGTACATGCTGGTCTTGATGAATTTTGGCAGTGCTGGGTGAAACTGGTGGGAAAATGGCAAAAATCGCAAAATATTTGCGCAACACGCATATTGTGCAAAAATGTTGCAACTTTTCAGAGCGTTATCATGATTCGGGGCCATAAGTGATATTGGGCGCAACTAAAGTATAAGTAGTGCATTGGGAAAGGGCCCCTGTGACCCATTTAGGGATCTGACATGGATTTTCAAAGAAAAGTTACACCATCCTCACCATCCACTTAAAAGGGGGGTTACCGAGATTTTAAGTTATCCTCTATCTATGTAATGGGGTGTAACTTAAAGGGTTAAAGGGGTAGTCCACTACTCAATCACCATGACATCTCCGGTGTCGGTGCCTTTCTTGTGGTGACGGCACTGACTCTCCGAGGTCACACGATCCCTGCGGCCAATCAGCAGTGGCTTCACTCTCCCTCCTTGGGGCAAATCCTGGAGGAATAGATCGCTTCGTCTGCTCTCTCATTCCCTCTGGATGTCTGTAGGAGAGTGAAGCCATCACTGATGGGTCGCAGGGGGAACGTGACAACATTGCTAGAATGGTGCCGGATCAGAGGGGGAAAAATAGGGATTCAGAAGCAGTTGTGGACAACCCCTTTAATACTCGCTGGGTGGTCCAACCACTAGGACTCCCATCAATTCCAAGAATTGTGCTCTGCAGAGTCCTGTCTGAATGGAGACCTGTGGGAATGGAGACCTGTGGACCTGTGGGAATGGTCGTGCATGCGCACCTCCACTCTATACATTCTCTGTGGGTTGCCGTAGTTGGGTGCACTTCTCTATCTCCACCAGTCCCACAGAGAAGGAAAGAAGCGGAGGCGAACATCCCCGACCTTTACAATAGTCAGACTGATCTCTGCAGAGCCCCAGGTAAGGATCACTGGGAGTCACAGTGGTAGGGGACTCTAATATTTATCTCCATCCTATAGATAATGGAAAATGTACAAACTTGGTAAAAAAAACTTTTAATAAGCATGCAGCTTATATTGAAAAATCTCGTGACAGCTCTGCTTTAAGGGTTTGTGCACATGGTACCATTCGGTGCCTTTTTTCCTTGCGGAAATACAATATACAGCAGACTTGAAATTGGAAGTGAAATCTTGCAGGATAATTTGCCGGCTCTAAGGGCTAAATCTGCAGCTCTGGTCAATTTCTGTGCAGATTTTTTTATGCAACATGTGAAAAACATTTCTTAAGAAGCTGCTACTGGAATACGCTGTAGATTTTCAGGTACCGAAATTCCAAATGGAAAAGCTGCTGTTTATAACCCCCTGTGCTAATAGTGTACCGTAAGACTACATGTGCACGCAGTGTAAGCCCATAGCTAATCTGCCGCAAAATGTCTGATTTTGATGTAGATTTAACCCCTTGAATTCCAACAGATTGAATCCCCAATAATTTACGCCTAGAGAATTGATATGCAGTGGGTGCAGAATCCACTGAAAATTGCAAATGACATTTTTGAAATGTCATTGATTTTGCTGATAATTTCTGTCGTTATGCCGCAGATTTTTTTGTGAATTAACTTTAGAGATGAGCGGATCAGGCAAGATTCGAGTTCGGCTGTTCGTGCGGATTTTTCTAGGAAATTAGATTCCCCAAGAAGTTATTCTTTGTTATTTAATATCCCTTATTATGCTCTGGGGCATCGTCAGACCTCAGAGCATAATAATTGTAATTTGTCAAAAATAAAAAAATTCTTATCCTCGGCTCACCGCTCAGCTCTCTGGTCCCTCGACTCCCCACCATCACCCGTCCGGTCATCGTTAAGAATACCGCTGCTCGGATTGAGTTCCCCAAACCTCTGACACTGGGCCTGAATTTCTGGGACTGATGAGGAATGGGACGGTTCTGCGCAAGGGTGTTCAAAAGGTCATGACAGGTGCAGTACCCTCCCAAACCTAAAACCCTGAATCCCTGGCCCAGCTTGAGAGGCCGGAGGAACTCAACATGAGCCACAGCAATCTGAAGATGCAACGAGGGCTGGACGGGTGACTGTGAGGAGCGGAGAGTCCAGAGATGTCAGCGGTAAGGTGAGTAGAAAGATTTTTTATTTACATTTTGATGGCCATTTCCGTTTGAGGAAAATGACCAGTGGCAGATATTTTGCTGAATTCGCACGGAAGAAAATTACCAAAATCCACATTTTGGCAAAAGTGGATTTTGAAAAATTTGAAAAATTAGAAAAATTTTCATAGAATTCAATTTCACTCAAATTTATTCTCTACTCTCTAGAAGTTCAGATTTTGGGCATTTCAGTATTTGTAAATATTATATCAGCACTGACACTTTGCTAGAAGCTCAACAGATAACTCGAATCAAAGGTAAAAAAGTGAAGGACGCCTAGTTACCAACTTTAATCCAGCTCTGGTCCCGCCTGAGAATGCCCCAATATTGACAGAAAACAGCCGTTTGTGGGTAAACCCGGCTTTATCTCGGCTATGTAGGTCATTGGCTCTTACTTCAGATTAGATGTACAATTACTTACTTCATTAAATCATCTCTTTGTGCAGCAGTAAAGTAATATGCACATTTTGGTAATATGCACATTTTGATTCAATTAAAGCATCCGAGGCTCAGGCTTATTATTGGGGTCAACTGAAATCTTAAAAATAGTCCTAAAATAGAAGCTGAAAAGGAATTTGTTGCAAGAATAATCAGAAAATAAAATTGGTATTAGTCATCCTTAGTTATATTCCTTTTCTAGAAAAATGTACAAAAAGCAATGTGGCCAAGATGATAGCGTTCACATGGTTTGTCAGGCAGTAAATGCTGAATGCTGGCTCAGAAGTTAGCATTGATGTTTTATCCAGTTCAAATTTGACCAATGGCAACATCTGCATCAATTTTTTTCTCGTTCTCTCATACTTAAAGGGAATATGTCAGCAGGTTTTGCTATGTAATCTGAGAGCAGCATACTGTAGGGGCAGAGCCCTTGATTCCAGCAGTGTGTCACTTGGCTGTGTTATGCTGTATCCATACAATCAGTGTTTTATCATCAGGAGATTCTCACTACAGGACTAGGTGTCTTATGCCTTCTGGTTCAACCGCACCCCCACCATTGATTAGCAGCTTTCTGCCTATGCGCAATATACACAAAAAGCGGCCAATCAGTGGTGTGGGTGGGGTTATACAGGGCTCAGCATTCAGAGCACTGCCTATCCTACAGCCAAGAAAACTATGATTCTGTCACAACTGCTGCATTCAGTAAACTAAGTGATACATCGCCGGAATCAGGTTTTTAGACCCTACATCATGGTGCTGTTAAATCACTTAGCAAGAACCTGCTGACAGATTTCCTTTAAACAAAAATAAATGTATAATGGTAATTAAAGGGTTAGTCAAAATATAATAGATTATCCCTTATCTATAGGATAGGTAAAATTTACTGATCGCTGGGATTTCCCACAATCCTGAGCTCCGGAAACAAAGCTTTGCAAATCCCTGTCTTGAATGGAGCACATGTTTGGCCTCCTTCATTATCTATGGGGCAGCGCTCAGCTTCTATACGGAGTTTTGGGGAATGAACGTTTAATCATTGGGCTTCCCATCAAAATGGCCCTAGTGTGTGCTTGACATTGTAAGCACCACTCTGGAAAGTGATTGAGGTGAATGAGTCCAGTCTCTGCACAGTGCTGCAGAGTATATTAGCGCTATAGGAAAATCAAAGCTTTTCCTCCACCATGGATAAATCAATGTGCCTGAAGTGGCAAGATCAAGGCATGCTAGGAAGTATGAATAAAGAAATACCAGTACATATAGTGCTGGCCGGACACGGAAAAAAAAGGAATTACCAACTGAAACGACCAGTTACAGACAATGAAAATCAGGATTGTTCCTGTACATATTAGACTGGAATGTGCTCAAAAGCAGTTTGATCTTATTGTGTGAGATTAGAGCCATGGGCCCTATTAATCATTGCTTTTCACAAGAATTTTGGCGTGAATACCTCTCAATTAGTGACTTTATGATTTGTGACAAATTCATCAAACAATTTTTCAAATTTGCTGGTTTGATGGGTTTTTTTTTACATCAATGTGGCTTTTCCAAATCTAAAGAAGAATATAATGCTGTCTGCAGGGAATGCAGGGCAAGCGTTAGAGGAGCTAAAGCCAGTAATGAACTGAAGCTTGCAAGGGAGACCAAAACAATAAAAAAGGTTTTGGGGGTATGTGAAAAGCAAAAGAAAAGTCAAAGATGCTATAGGATTTTTACAGAATGAAAAGGGTGAAGTGGTCAAAAATGATGTTGAGATGGCCGAACTTTTATATCCCTATTTTGAATCTGTGTTCACTAAAAGAAATTGTAGCATCAACTGATCTTCATGGTGCCATCGAAGGAATAAAACAATCCACACTATCTATAAACAGAGAAATGGAGAGGGAACCCCTAGCTAATTGGCATGAATTTAAATTCTTGGTCCAGATGAATTACATCCTAGGGTACTGAAAGAGATAGCAGAGGAAAATGCAGAACCACTAGCCAGAATCTTTGAACAGGAGAAGTCCCAGAAGATTGAAGAAGGGCAAATGTTGTCCCGATCTTCAAAAAAGGAAAGAAGATGGAGACACGAAAATACAGGCCAGTGAGCCTTACTTCTATACCAGGAAAGATCTTTGAATAAATCATTAAACAGCATGTATGTAAGTACCTGGATAAGAATACAGTAATAAACCAGAGCCTGTATGGGTTTGTAACAAACAAGTCATTCCAGACTAATCTAATTTCCTTCTATGATGAATCATTGACTGTGTGGATCAGGTGAATGCGGTAGATATAGTATATCTCGACTTCAGCAAAGCATTTCATAAAGTATCTCATAATATCCTTATTGAAAAAAATGGCAAAATATGGGATTGACAAGGCTACGGTTAGGTGGATTCATAACTGGTTCAGTGATCGTACTCAAAAAGTGGTAATAAATGGTTTCACATCCAATTGGAAAAGTGTTTCAAGTGCGGTATTACAAAGCTCTGTCCTGGCCCCAGTGGTATTCAACATTTTCTAAATGATCTAGGTAAGGGAACTGAAGGTAAACTGATCAAATTTGTAGACAATGCAAAGCTAGGAGGGATAGCTAACACTAGAGAAGACAGAGAAAGGATTCAGAAGGATCTAAATAAGCTTGAACAATGGGCAGTCACTAATGTAATGGTATTTCACAGGGAGAAATGCAAGATTCTACATCTGGGCAAGAAAAATGAAAATTACATCTACAGAATGGGAGGAATTAAACTAAGTGACAGCACGTGTGAAAAAGACTTGGGTATACTAATAGATCACAGACTACACATGAGTCAGCAGTGTGATGCAGCAGCAAAAAAAGGCAAACACAATTCTAGGATGTATTAAGAGAAGCATACAGTCTAGATCACGTGAAGTAATTATCCCCTCTACTCCTTTTTGGTCAGACCTCATCTGGAATACTGTGTCCAGTTCTGGGCACCACATTTTTAAAAAAACATAAAAAAACTGGAGCAATTTCAGAGAAGAGCTTCCAGGATGGTGAGCAGACGGCAAAGTATGTCCTACGAGGAACGGCTAAAGGATCTGGGAATGTTTACCTTGCAATAAAGAAGGCTAAGAGGAGACTTAATTGCTGTCTACAAATATCTGAAGGGCTGTCATAGTGTAGAGGGATCATCGTTATTCTCATTAGCACATGGAAACACAAGAAGCAATGGAATGACACTGAAAGGGAGAAGATACAGATTAGATATTAGAAAAACCTTTTTGACAGTGAGGGTGATCAATGAGTGGAACAGGCTGCCATGAGAGGTGGTGAGTTCTCCTTCAATAGAAGTCTTCAAACAGAGGCTGGACAGACATCTGTCTGAGATGGTTTAGTGAATCCTGCTTTGAGCAGGGGGTTGGACATGATGATGTTTCAGCTCTAACAAATGATGAGTTGTTTTTTTATAAGTTTTCTGGAAAAGGATAAGCTATGCTCCGCTATATTCCAGCATCGGTGATGACACAAGTTCTCGATGTTTTGCTACAAATTTGCTAAAGTGAAAGAAACATTAACACAACAACTTCGCTTTCCAGTTTGTCAAATATGGTCCAAAAAAGGAAGGAAACAGAAACAAAGAGCTTCAAAAATGTTATGCAAATGACTCCAACGGGAGTTATGGGACAGATGTGCAGATGTTCTCCACTGGTGGTCAGCAATATTAAAAATCAATTTCCTGAATGTATTCATACCCCTGTGAATGAATTCTTCAATGAGAAGGTGTGCGTAGATAGGTGGTACGTTCCCTGCAGCTGGGCATGGCCTGGGGACGCAGACCACAGGAATGTCAGTCTGCCGGGAGAACAGCTGGGAGAATACTGTCGACTTGTTGTGCCGGATTATGGCTGATATGACTTTTTTCCACGTCTCGACGCTGAGTAAGTTCCATCTGCTCGGTACAATAAAGGTCAACATTTCTCCCGTTTTGTTATATTAACACATTTTTAATGCAGTTTTCCTGTAATCAGAGGTGACACATCGACATTAACGCTTTTAGAAAATTGTGCACATCAAGAGTGAGGGAGACACTGATTAAAGAGACTGGTCCCTTCTGACTTACAGCATTTTTTATTAGGTCAAATGACACAAATGGTTTAATAAATATGTCTTCTTATTACAGGGATTCTTTTTTGTCAACATCCCATCGTACATGGGCTCCATTAAGAAATGGTTGCCTGTAATACTACATTTACCCTGTAGTGGCCGCTGCGGGAGAATTGAGCAGCTATTGTCAGGTCTCTTGAAAACCCGGCATGTGCAATCAACTGATCGGTCCCATATTAAGGGTTGTCTGTAATGAAAAATTAAATTACTCCGAATCCCCCTTATACATCACCATTATAAATGAATCAATACAGAATTGCATGAAGTGACTTCTACTCAAGAAAAGTCTGTGGGAGGTGCATAACAACACAGCTTTATATTCCGGTCTGTGGGAGATGTCTGGCATCCCTTATGGCACTTTTTATATGCAGACTTATCGATTTGGACTGGACAACCCCTTTAAGTTCAGGTTAGTAATTCCATGGTGGGTACAGAAATTGCGATCTTTACTCATACCGTAAACGTCAGACATATGAAACAGACTTAAGTGCTACCGATCCTTCCCAGGAATCCCTCGCACTGGGTTTTCCCCAGCCACCTACTGTGTAAGGAATAAAGAGGTAAGAACTGGATCAGTTCTCATGATTGATGAGAGATACAATTTAACATTATCAGACGGGAATAGCTCTTTAAGATACTAATAGTTTAATTAACTACATACACAATTTTTCACATTTTCAGTTGTGTGTGCACTTGGATCGCCCGCCAGGGCAGTGGGGTACTCGTACCGGGCCGCTTCTAAAAGGGGCAACGTCACAGCGGCAGTGACCTGGTCCATGGCCCTTGGCATCCAGTAAAAGGGATATATTTACAAAGAATAATAGAGTTTGTAATAAAGTGTTCGTGACGCCACCTGTGGTTTCTGATCAGAGGTGACCAGCGCTGCAGTGCAGATCCTCTGGGACTGGTGGTGATGCAGCAGAATTGGTAAAGCTCCCCACAGGTGGAGCTATGTCCCAGGGCAGATGTAATATAAGGTGGATGGTTAAGATGTAGTATTTGGCAAGGGATGTAGCAGTGTTGAGTGGGTGTTGCAGGAAGAACTTGAGAGGACACAGTCAGATGCAGTTTCCAAAGCTTTACTCACAGTTCTGCAGGCAAAGTGTCCAGGGATCAGGTTACAGATGGTGCTGGAGTCGGTCAGCCTGAAAGGAATTTGGAAATCCCCTCATTCAGGTGGGTTGTGAGGCCTCCTTTCTAGCGCTATTCTCTGAGGTACTTGCTGTTGTAAACTCTGTTCAAGTTCCTCTCTCTGTCTGTGATTTAAGTAGAACTTCACTCGCATGTCAGGCAGCTGTAGCCTGCTTCAGGGGTCGCTCCTATCTGGCGTCTCCGGCTCCCACGTGCTGCTGTGTCGTCGAGTATCAGTTGGGGACAGAGGACCTGCTG
Source organism: Oophaga pumilio (assembly GCA_009801035.1). Classification (NCBI taxonomy): domain Eukaryota; kingdom Metazoa; phylum Chordata; class Amphibia; order Anura; family Dendrobatidae; genus Oophaga; species Oophaga pumilio. The sequence continues at coordinate 123,107 of VIAB01001669.1, read as the reverse complement.
TCTTCTGCCCTCCGTTTTCAGCTGCTGGGGCTTTAGCACCTACTCAGCCTCGAACTCCGGTGTCCGGTTTCTGGCGCTCAGAACTAGGGGTAAGCACAGCTATATCTCCTGTCCCCCAGTTTCTTGCCATACGTCTTTACTCAACCCTCCTCAGACACTAACTGACTCCTCCCCCAGCCAGAATGTTCCAGAGAACCTCCCCTGAAATCAGGTATTAGAGCTCCCCCTTCTGGTCTGGAGTAGGAAAAGTGTTGTATGCTGTGTGTTACCTGTTAAAGGGATCCTTCCTTGCTTTCAGGTATGACATCACTCCTCCCTGGAGGGAGGCAAGGTCACTGTGGCAACCGAACTCCTGGGGTGCCACACACTCTGGCCCCCCAAGGAACAATATTCATTTGCTTCGGGGGTCACCATTGTAAATTAAAACTATTACAACTTGAGTTCATCTAGAAAACGAGTAATTGGATCCAATGATCCAAAATTTCATGGTTCCAATGCTAGAAGGAACCAATTCCAAGGCTAAGTGTCTAGCAAAACATTCTACTAATCCGAAAACTAGCAATTGGTTCCAATGATCTAAAATGATCTAAAACTCAGAAAAAAATTAAATAGAAAATAAGCAGAAAAATAACACAGACAATTCCAAGTCCTTCCATATAAAAGTCAGAGCTGAGAGTAGCTGTACATCTGACGGACCCGATGTTAGCCAATTTGCTATTTCCCATAGGCTATTTAATGCAGATTTAGTGACCAGAGAAGCGTTTGCACGTACCAGGCAGTTTTTGCACCCATCCTCTATGTAGAGAAGCACATGGAGCTAGTCGCGTGTATTATTTGTGGACATTACTGGTTGGATAAAATCAGTGGCCCATGTGAACAGAGCTTTACACAAATGACTTATCAATAAAAGGACTAGTCAGCGACTCGTGACATCTTGATATTGCAATGTTTCAAAGTTTGTCACCCCAAACCTATTCAAATAGGCACAGAGTGAAGGAAGACTCTGAAGAGGACCTCACCCGCCATGAAAACCAGACCAAACCAGAACCAAAGGGAGGCGGCAGGGTGCCTGTGGCAGTGGAACAAGCAAAAGGGGAAGTCAGTAGACCATCTTTTTATTTTATCCCCCTACCCGGCTCACTACAGCCAGCAAAATTCCGGCTAGTCATGCCCCACAAAGCGATTCAGAAAGAATTTGGATCCAGAGAAAATCAAACTTTTTTTTAGCTTAAAATCGATTCTCTACTCTCTACTTTTATCTTGGACTTATTTCCTCTCCATTTGCTTTCTTCCTTGCCTGTAGCCTATTTTCTCCGCTCTCCATAAAACCTTAGATACTTTCCTCCCTTTACTGCAGATGATCTGCGTGCAACTCCCTCTTGATAACTCCAAAGCTGGCTTCACACATCTGACATTCATGTCCAAATTCAATAGTTTCCTAGGTACATATCAATCTGCTGAGTTTGGGTCAGGAAACCTACAGGCATCGCTATCCGTACTCGGACCGAGACTGTCACCGGTGTGAAATTGGCCTAAGTGACAGATGGGAAAGAGAGCAGAGAGCCGTCGGAGCCAGGAGATCTTTTTTGCTGATCTTTCTCCCGGCAGCAGCAAAATGGCAGAACATTTTTTTAATGAAGACTATTTAGAAAGCTTCTTTGCATTTAGAAAGAAAATGAAGAATAGTGTGAGAAGCTGTACACCGCCTCAAATCTAGGGCTGATTGCCCTCTAAATAACATGATCTTGCAGTGCCCTTCGCTGGCTGAGTGTGAACATTGGCTAACTCGACTTATTTATGGTTTGTTTTTACTGTGAAGCTCAAAGGTGAAAGATTAATTTGCTGTGCTATATTGCATCCACAGTATTTAAATGAGTCTGCCATTCCTTCCCCCTTACCGAGATGATTCAGGGTCTGTGCAGCCATCAGTCACTTTACATTGCTCACTTTATTGAGGCTCATTTTGTGCATTTTATTATTAATACTACGTGATTTGGAATAATTCTCCGATAATTAAGTTTTGTCTTTAGATCACGTATGACTTAGGACTCTTCAATTTATAAATCCTGTAAAAAAGATTCTGTACATAACACTAGACACTGAGTCACTATGTAATTATGCATCATGATGTACAGATGTAGCAACTGTTAACATGACTCCTGCGCCATTATATGGCATTACTGTAGCATGGTGACGCTCCTTGTGTAAGAAGAAGGACCTGACCGGGGGTACCTTTCTTGTGCTGGGTCCGCAACTGTCGGGGCTGTCACCTTTGTTGAAAGCTTAGAGACCCGGACCGACCTTTGCACTCAACAGCAGGGGGCGTGATTAAGTTAAAAAGGGGAGAGTGCACGAAAGAGAGGGCAGACTTGGCGGGAACACGCGGCGCGCAGCAGGGGAAGTTTGGTGCTCTGTCCAATGAGCACCGTGACAGCACAGGCCTGTGCTATAGAATCCCCGCTGCAGCATACAGGTACTGTGACCAGAGACTTGCCGTGTGCCCATTGGCTCCCTCAACTGAAGGTGCCAAACGCTCCAGGACTTCCACGGCCGCACGTGTGCCGCCTAAGAAAGACTGGGTGACTCACCGAGAACTGTGCTCTTTCTCACCCGAGCTACGTTAGGCCCCGACAGTGCAGGGGACTGCCCTTCACGCTTCATCACGAATCCGCCCGGCCATCATATGTGGCCTTTTGGAATGCTTTGTCGCCTGCAAGACAATTTTGAAAAGTTGGCAATTATGAACTTAGGCCTCTTGTACATACTTATTGTTCTGCCATATGGTTCTCCATATTGTGCCACCGTGTTAGGGAAATCATATTTAATTCAAGAGAAAAATAACCTTTGGAGACATTTGGAGCTACAGTAGGGCCCCATAAAAGTTCATGTATACCTTATAATATCTCTTTAAGATATATGGGGTTTTAATGTGGCTACTTGCAAAAACCCTACAAAACTGTTGGACAGAGAGTCCACCGGGCAGTACGGTGGCTCAGTGGTTAGCACTGCAGCCTTGCATTGCTGGGATCCTGTGTTCAAATCCCACCAAGAACAACATCTGCAAGGAGTTTATATGTTCCCCCCGTGTTTGCGTGGGTTTCCCTCCGGGTTTTCCGGTTTCCTCCCACACTCCAAAGACATACTGATAGGGAATTTACATTGTGAGTCCCAATAGGGACAGTGATGATAATGCATGTAAAGCGCTGCAGGATATGATAGCACTATATAAGAAAAGCATAATAAATAATATTAATAAATAATGTCAGCCCAAAATGACTGTTCAAACCAAGCACAGATGCCCAGTGCACCATTGACGTGGCCACACAGTTCAGTGCACCTTCCCATGCACGCAACTGCTTCCATCGGCCCCTTTTTCACCCGATAGCAGGACCGTAGCAGTTGAAGGACTGCTGAAGGCCCCCAACACTGTGATTTTTACTACATATTGATACTTTATTGCAGTATATAGTAGAAGCGATCAGACGATCACAGGGCCAAATCCTATAAGGAAAAATAAAGAGAAAAAATTAATTAAAATATTATAAAATAAGAAGAATAAACATATTTGCTATTGCCATGTCTGTAGAAGTCCAGGCTATCGAAATATTAAATTAATTAACAAATTTGGTAAATGTCATGAAGTAAAATGTCAGGATTGTGTTTAATATAATACACGACAATCAAAACATGGTATGTAAATCTGGCATCCATGAGGGTCCAGTCGCCACAGAGATACTGCACCTCAACCAGAGGTGAGGTATCCCACTCTCAAGTAAGGAGGGAGCACCACCCAGGACTCTAACACTTGCACCCAACACACATCAGTTCAGTGGGGGCATCTGGGCGTACCCTTCATCCCAGGCTGGGTAGGAAGTGTTGGGGTGTGGGTGGGGAAGGCAGGAAAAAGGGGAGGAGTCAGAGGGTGTGATAGTGGTCTGAGAAGGAGTGTGCTGGAGGGAGAGGAGGAGTGAGCAGAGAGTAGCTCCTGAAGGAAAGGCAGACAGAGAGAACAGTCTAGAAGGGGAGCTCAAGCTGCGAGGAGCTTGTCCCCAGACAGGAGAGAGAGTGAGCAGAAAGAATGAGTTAGAATGTCAGGAGACAGAGAAGGAGAAGGAGTGCAGTAGAAAAGCTGGAGAGAGAATTGAGAGGGGAGCCTGAAGGAAGCTCCCGGGAGGACAGAAGGGGTCCTAGGGACACGGTAAGTGCCGAAGCCACCCGTGGGGCTCGAATCCAGAAGTGGAGGGACCAGGTCGCAGTGGGTTAGCCGGCCCCTAAGACTAGTGGAGGACTGCAAGACTCAGCTAGCAAGCCGGAGGCTGGGGTAGCTGTACGTACCTCTGCCACATCCACAATCATTCGCCGAAAAGGCAGCCATATAGGAGCAAGGGGACTCAGAGGACGTCGCCCGACAAGGTCCACGGCTGCTGGCTTGGGACACTGTTTGTGAAGGTGCTGGGCAGGAGTGCGGAAGCCAGCACAGGGAGACGGCCAGACTAGGAACATAAGAAAGGAGTCCTGGAAAGGTGTATCCCAATCTACCTGGGAGTTTGCTGGACCCCTCACCTGGAGGACACAGCACTAAGCGGGCATCTGTGCACAAGTGAACTGTAAGTAAAGCATTGGAAACTGCACCCTGCTGTGTCATCTGAGTCATTCATGCCTCACCTGTCCTGCACCGCACTCACCACAACAGCCACCATCATCACTTTTAACATCCTAACTGCCCTGGGACACAGCTCTACCCTTGGAGAGCTTAACCACCATTGCTGCCCTAACATCATCCTAGAGGATCAGCATTGTAGCGTCGGCTACCCCTTGCCGAATACCACGGGTGGCGTCACGAACATTTAATCAATTATATCTCAAAACTTTATTTTTCCCCTTTTAAACCCGTTTTTCATGGGACACCCAGGGCCAAGGACCGGGTCACTGCTGCCGTGACACTTCCCCTTTAAGAAGCTCCCCGGTACCGGGTACCCCACAGCCCAGGTGGGTGCTCCATAAATAGGTATCATTAAAACTGTCAGTTCACACAGATACACAGCTCTATTAATAGAAAATGAAAAATGTTACGAGTCTCGGAGAATGGCTACATTATTTTTATTATTATTATTATTATTATTTATTTCTATAGCACCATTGATTCCATGGTGCTGTACATGAGAAGGGGTTAAATACAGATTACAGATATCACTTATAGTAAACAAACTAACAGTGACAGACTGATATAGAGGGGAAAGAGGACCCTGCTCTTTCGGGCTTACATTCTACAGGTGGGGAAGGAGACAGCAGGTTGGTGGGTCGCAGCAATTCCGGTGTTGGTTGATATCTCCGGTAGTGGTGAGGAGGCAGCGGGGTCATTGCAGGCTGTAAGCTTTCCTGAAGAGATGGGTTTTCAGGTTTTGTCTGAAGGATCCGAATGTGGTTGATAGTCCGACGTTTTGGGGCAAAGAATTCCAGAGGATGGGGGATATTCGGGAGAAGTCTTGAAGGCGGTTGGGTGAGGAGCGAATAAGTGTGGAGGAGAGAAGGAGGTCTTGGGAGGACCGGAGATTACGTGAGGGAAGATATCAGGAGATTAGTTCAGAGATATATGGAGGAGACAGGTTATAGATGGCTTTGTAGGTCAGTATTAGTAATTTGAACTGGATACGCTGAGGGAATGGGAGACAGTTGAAGAGATTTGCAGAGGGGAGAAGCGGAGGAGTAGCGAGGAGAGAGGTGAATTAGTCGGGCAGCAGAGTTAAGGATGGACTGGAGAGGTGCGAGGGTGTTAGTAGGGAGGCTGCAGAAAAGAATGTTGCAGTAGTCATAAACCAATTTTTTTTTTCACGACTTAAATTTTTAAAAAAATCCATGTGAGTTTGGTATCGCCGTGATTGTAATGACTTGGGGAATCAAATTTCCAGGTAATTTTAAGTTCACAATAAAAAGTACATTATATTGTAGAATGAATAGTTTCGTTTAAAACTACAGCTCGTCTCACAAAACAACAACAAAAAACAAGCCGTCGTTTGGCTACATCGATGGAAAAAGTACAAAAAGTTTTGGTTCTTGGAATAACGCAGTGTTTCCCAAACTCCGGTCCTCACGGACTCCACGGGTCATGTTTTCAGGATTTCCTTTGTATTGCGCAGATGGTGGAAGTATCATCAAGGCATCAGGAATTCTCTCACCTGTGCAACACTATGGAAATCCTGAAAACATGACCCGTGGGGGCCGTGAGGACTGGAGTTTGGGAAACTGGAATAAGGGAAGGAAAAAAATAAAAACACAAAAGTGAAAATTAGCTGCAGAGGGAAGGGGTTAACAACTCGAGGAAAGAGGACAACTCAACATTTTTTAAGGGGAAATGCCCTTTAATGTGCAAATAAGCTACAAATATAGCAGACACAGCATAAATCTCATAAAACGAGCACAGTAATGTACAGCAAGACAGTTAACACATTCCCATGAAAGTGAAAATTGCACAAAATAGTAATAGAAGTATTGAACCTGCAGGAGCAGCGCCTTTCCTTACTTTGATTTTCTTCTCCCTCTTTGTATTCACAATGGCACTTGACAGCAGTGGCTGAGAGGCCTGTCAGCAGTCTTTGAAGTTGTATGTCACAAAGTATTCAGGATCAGGTGCTTATGAGTCCGCAGGGACCTGGGCTCAGAGCAGAACATAAAACTTTTGTAAAAGCCTAAACTAAATAAAAGAGCCATTAACCAGTGTGATTTCACAAGACTAATGAGCTGTGCAGCTGTGTTTCCACCAGCCACCATACCCTCCTAGACATGCAAGTGGAAGGGTCTGCAGTAATTCCTACCATATACAACTGTCATGTTTTATGACATCATGAAACCAAGTGATGTCATAGGTTTAACGTTGATATGCGTCTACCAAATTCAATGAGTGAATGTAATAAAAGTGAAAAATATATTAGACCTCCTTACATTTTGCTTACTAGGGCATACACTCAGGCATAAAAACACTGGTAACACTATCTCGGTACTCAGTGGTCTACCTTAAAGCCTGTGAGCCTCAATACAAAATCTCCACTAAGGATTCCCAACAATCATGGTTCTTTAATAGTACGGCTCTTCTCTTATGGCCAAACGGATCTTTTGAGACCCGTGTGAACTGTAACCCCTGCACAAACTATTCTTAAACTCCTGTCTGTACCTATTATCTTAGAGAATGAGCCAGAAGATCAGCTAAGTCCACTATATCTAATTGTTAAGGTCAAACTTGCTAAATGTCCACCAAACCTGCTGGTCTCTTAAGGCCTAGTATCAGCCAAACACCGATATCAACAAATTCGGCGCGACAGTCTAATGTGTATGGAGCACCAGATGGATGAATACTGTCTGGGAAGATAAGGATCTTAATCCACCGCCAGAGATGTTTGACAGCAGCTTTCTCACAGAGAACAAAGGAGCGCTCAGTTGTTGGAGCGCTCATATTTATGAGAGAGTTGGGCACAATAACTGTCAGCCAAATCATTGGCCAAACCATTTTTTGGCCAACAGCTATCTAAATAGTTTGGAGGGCTTAAGAGAACTGACTTCAGCTGGAGCCCTCCTTTTCTGCTGACCTATTAATGACCTATTCATCGGTCTTCTCAGCACCCACACCAATTTGCTGAAATCGGCTGCCGAACACTGCAGTTTATCCCAGTCTCTAAACAATGTACTGTATGAAGCTGAAGGGTTCCTCTCCATACAATCTGGCTGCCGCTATAACTTACAACATCTGATCATGTTGTAAGTTATGATCTCATATTGCTGACCTTGTGACAACTCCTGGAGTGGACCCTCTGGGTCACGATACCAACCCACCTTGGGCGAGCTGACCTAGTGAGAACCACCCCCTATACAGGGAGCGTCAGGGGCAGACCCAGGGGAGTAAAGTACCACGACTGCTGGTGGTCGGCTCTCAGAAGACGGGAAAGAGACGGCAAAGTGAAGTCGGGAGTACGTAGGATTCGGAAGTGTGCAAAGCGAGGACACGGGAACTCACAGAGTACAGGATAGTGCAAGGCATGTACACGGGGGCACGCAGGGTACAGGATAGTGCAGGGCGTGTACACGGGGACACGCAGGAGACAGGAGTGCGTATAGCGTGCGCTGAGAAGCACGCTTGGGTAAAAGGCAAAACGGCATGTGTGGGGAAGCGCGCCTGAGTACAAGGCAAAGCAGAGCGCGCAGGGAAGCACGTTAGAGCACAAGGCAGGGGACCTGAGTACAGAGAGCAGCCAAGCAGGGATTAAGCAGGTCTAGCTAGGAAGCACAATCAGGTGCCGCCTACAGGAAGAGGCAGCATGATATAGGGCAAGTGTGCTGGAACTTCTGGGTCAGGTCCTCTAGGACCGTGTAGACATTAGAGATGGAGTGGCTGTAGTCAGGCTCAGAGGGAAGCGCATGCGTGCTGGACAAGGACCTGGAGTCGAGTGAACAGCCACAGAGTCAAGCGTGGGAGGTGCGCGTGAGCACTCGACGAGACCCACGGACCTGCCACGATACCGGAAGTGATGACATCGGGCGCTGAACACCCGCACCGGAAGAATGCGGTGAGAGTGGCATGACAGACCTACTGTATCCTCTAAGGGGGATATTCTCAAGTTTGGAAGTTATACCCTAGCTATGAGATACTATGTAACTACTCGATTGCAAGGGGTTCAACCACTTGTCTCTGAAGGGCCCCGTGTAAATGGACCAGTGGTCCATAATGCATACTGCTGACTTGCTGCTCTATTCATTCTTAATGGAACCAAAGATACCCGAGCACTCCAATGAGAATGAGTGGAGCATATGAATGACCACTGCTCCACTCAAAAGCTCCGAAGAACTCCTGTTCTTCGGATCAGTGGGAAATTCCACGGATAGAGGATAACTTTCAAACTTAAGATTAGCCCCTTAGTGATAAACCATCAATAGTTTAGTCCTGGACAGCCCCTTTTAGAAGATCATGTTTTCTATACTGGACCTACTCAAGATTGTTTCAGGAACCACAGTATAGTCACACTGGATAATTGTATGATTGCTGGATGTCCAACTGCTGCAACCCACTAATCATTTGTATAGATGTCCAATATCTCCATGGGAATGAGGACATTTTGGAATTAGCAACAACTAGAGAAGAGCAAAAGGATTGGCAGGACTTTGGTCCTGCTGTCACATTGGTTGTCCATGACTGGTGGACCTGAGCCCTGCAAACCTTCTCCTACCCGCTGGCATCTCCTAAGCCGTTTCTGATTAGTCAGCCCAGTTGCAAGCTAATCAGAAGAGGTACTGTAAAGGGAAGCTTGCAGGGCTCGGGTATTTTAGCCACAAACTACTGATGTGGCTACTGAATCAGAGTCCTGCAAATATTTTTGCTCAACTCTTGCGACCACTGCTTCATTCATTGTTTATGGAAGAGGTACTGTAGTCAGGCTCCAGTCACATGAGGCTTATGGAGCCTAATTCCCATTATTGGTTGGAGTCCCAGTTGTTGGACCTTCCTGATCATACATGATGTTGTTCATGGAATAACCTCATTAAATGCATGGTGGCTCAATGGGTAACACTGTGGTCATGCAGTTTGAGGTCTTGAGGTTCTGTGAAACCAACAACACATACATGAAGTTTATATGTGCGCTTCTCTAGTAAATTGTCCCTAATATGCAGTTTGAGAAGTGAGATTGTGAACCCTACTGGGGACGTGAAGAGCGCCAGACGGTGCCATGCTGTAAATATATCACCACCAGTTAAGTGACTGGAGGACAAGGTAGGCTAAGAAGACCAGTCATGTTCTTCTCTATCGTTCTACTGACTCACACCGCTCAGTTAACTGCATATATCAAATTGAGCCGAGGTTCATCCTCGTGGCAATTGAACATTTCTCATTACATTTTTTAATGATGCAATCCTTTATAAAAGAAACTAAACAAAAGTCTCACCTGACTTAGAAACATCATTTCAGTGACCCAATGACCTTGCTTTACTACATTTATCATTTTGTTTTCATGTTTCTTACTTATTGCTAAGCAACATCTTCCATGGTGACTGAAAATGGCGCGGCCGTTCAGCAACATCCAGGTTCTCGGCTATAACTAGATGCTACACCACCGGAGGATGTTGTCTTGTTGATGAAGCACATCCTTGCCATGAGTTGAAATACTGGAGACGTTCAAAGGGAAAAGTTACGATCAGTGGAATTTCATGGTAATTTTCTAGCTCTCCGGTCTCGTTTTACACCTGCAAAATTCTACTAAAAGTTATACAATGGCTCTAAAGTAATGGGCACAGAGGTTTTCGTTACTTTGGAATAGTTTTTACATGTACAACGAATCTGATAGATTGATTTTACTACTGAAAAAAGTGGTATGGCTGTGTAACTTGTGACTGTACTAGAATGATAACCAGGTTTGCAGTAACCCGATGTGTTCGTAAGGAGACAATTAACTTTGGGGACAGTTTTTTTCTACTTAAATACATGTACTTGAAAATAAAAATATTTTTTTAAATTGGGTTTTATTAAAAATTTTACACCGTTTTGCTTTTACAAGTTGCACATTTAACTTTAATGGTTCCGTACATACCAGGTGGTCTTCGCGAACTGGGTGCTTTATGCTATATATTATATCATGTGGTCACCAGGGTAGACATTACATTATTAAAAAATGACTACCTGATCAAGGCAAAAGTAGATTCCTGAAACATTGCCTGGCACCCAGCAACTGCGCCAAATACCCCAAGAACCCCGCACAGCCCACCACTCTCACCACCCCCAGGTATTGCAGGCAATCATATATTTACTAGATCTACTTACCATATATTAGGATTTCTTTGTTGTAGACATATAAAGATCTGGATTTGTCATTTCTCTTATTTCTTTGCACGTTTTATAGCTCAGCAGATTTTCTTGCAGTTCTTTACATCACACTTTAAAGAATTTGATATAACAGCATATTTTCTAAATGAAAAATTTTTGTTTAGTTTTGCTACTTTTATGAAACGGAGTCTTCAGTGACTCAGTCCCTTTCATTTCCTCAACTCACCAGAAGCTGGAGGTTATGGGTCTGATTCATTATTGCGTTTGTGCCTTTTTTTTGGTCTAGTCTTTGGTGCTTTTCATTTCTTCCTTGTTCTTCTTTTAATTTTGGCCTTTTATAAAGTCTATTTTATATGTGTTCGCCTGTTGTTGTTTTTTTATAATTGTCATTGTAGACAAGGTTTGGGGATTACAGATGTTGTGATTTGAGTGAATTGTGAGAAAAGAGCAATACAAATGTTGTTGTTGTTTTGCCAATTCAACACTTTTTAAAAAGCCACAAAATTTCTGTGCAAATGTACTCCCGTTTCCCCCTGTAGCGAGTTTATGTACTTTTGAAATTTTTGTTAAAATTTTGCAGCATTTTAAGAGAACATGTTACTTCATGCTTTAAAACAGTGCTAAAAAGTTAAAGGGTTTATCCAGGACTATTTTTTTACTACCTACAGAAAGAACAGGCTAAATACCTGCCCATTCCACCAGGTGCCGGCACATGGCGCTCCTTGACCGTTCCTACTGGCGATTGATTCAGCTTGAACAACGTCAACAGAGAAGCTCTTCCTCTTCTGGGCTGCTCTGTCGACAGGGCATGGCTACCGGTGTCATGCTGATGGACAACCAGCTCAGTTAGACAGCAAGGAGCCAGCTGTCCATCAGCATGACATTGGCATCAGCAGATGACAAAAGACTGACTGGCACTTCCAAGCTAGTGTGAACAGAGCAGAGTGGAAGAGAAGCTAGCGTGATGTCTGTAACCGCTCTCTGCCAGTGGAGATCGACACCGGAAACAGCAGTTAGGTAGTTGGCAACTACCTGCTTGTTAGTTCTTAGACTTGTAGTAAAAAACATAAATATTCCCAGATAATCTGATTAAGGACTAAAATAAAACGCGTTTTTTATTTTGTTCAAAATTCATGAACCACATGTGCCATGTTGAAGAATTTGGGGCAAAATCAAAATGTCTATACATAAGACATAAATGACAAAAAAAGAAAAGTTACTTATAAAGAAAAAGTGCAGATGATGATTTGGGCCCTATAGCTACCACTTTTATAATCAGCTAGTAGTGCCGCTGTTTCTCCTAATAAAGTCCGCCAGCTGGTATAAGTAGACCTATCGGTCACGCAGTGTTCCCTGGGTATAGGGCTGTGCAAATTGTCACTCTTCCAAGAAGAAAGTGATCAATCGAGTGCTATCTATATAAGGTAGCAACACTAAACCTCATAGATTGACCTATAGGAAGCAAGCCCAGCTTGCCTCACTAGGAGGAGAAGCAGTTTATATTAATGGGAATATCTGGACCTGCTCACTTCCGTATTGGAGGTAATCGGTGTCAATGATGCTATTACCCCACACGACTGCAAAGACGTGTGAAAGATCAGCAGATATCTTGCACATTTGAATAGGACATATATCTACCGACCATGTGTGCATCTTGGCCGGTAGTGGCAGCGACACTGCTCACCCATGGACGTACCCACCGTGGGGCAGGGGGGGGCAGCTGCCCCTCCGTAGAAGCAGGGGCACACAATGAAAGAGAGCAGAAAGAGCAGCACAATGCCGGCTCCCTCTGCCACAGGTTGCAGTGCC